>CABFWO010000161.1:163720-184615 GCA_902155825.1 Timema genevievae | reverse complement strand
ATTTTGTGAGCTTTAGTTGTAAACATATACTACTTAAGTCTTAACGCAATAATTCTCCAATGCCATAGAGTAATTAAATATAAGTAAGTATCTAAAAAAAAGTATGATATTTTTCCTTAAAGCTCTTAGGAGAAATGTTTGCACAGCAATGATCTATCTCCATTTTAGACTCAATAGTCAATATTTACATTTTTTATTGGTCAAAATGTATAAATGAATAATTAAATATCAATGCGATGCCTTGAAGATCTGCAACACCCTATAAAATGTTAAAATTTTAACAAAAAATCGAAATTTTATTACGAAGTGTTGACCCTTGTGGAAGACATTAAAATGTTTGAAATGCTCTTAGGTGGACAAAGATGCACCTCTTTTCTCATTGATTCCATATCGTTGTATATTATTTTATGCGTGTTCTTATGTGGAGTGGTGATGATACAATGTACATTATTCCGTTCAGAAATCTTACGAGTTTATAGAAAGAGAGAGAAAGTCTGTGCGTTGCGCCGTACCATTTATTTTTACATTGATCACTTGGTCTTTTCTAGAACACTCATCACAAAGGTTATAAAATTAACAATTTACTGCACAAAAATCTATTGCACTGTGTTAACATCGGGAATAACATCATAATCCCAATCTGAAGGTATGCTTGATAGTTTGGTTGCGTTTTCTAACAATTAAATTTATATATTAAAATTTTCGTTCTCTCATTTTATTTTACAACTTGATTATTTTTAACGTCAGTTTTTTTGGTTAATGTCTCAGTGTATTCTCAAATCCTAATTTAATTTTTTGAATCTTTTTGTTTTTACTTTATCATTAATTAAATATTTTACTATTTTAGCATTGGTTTGTCTCAAACCTGTTGATGGAGTAATCGCCGAAATTTGTCGTCACCCAGCCAAGAGTTTCAACAAATTTTATAAGGAAAGGAATTAAAACCACACAGATAAGAAACGTTACTTTAATTCAAACTTTTCAAAACGACAAAAAAAATCCTCTTTTGGTTATAGGCCTACTTCTTTCATAACACTCAATAACTAATATGTATATAATGTATATATAGCATATCATAACTGATTAAGCATAACCTGGATGACACACATGTTATTTCCAGTAAATCTCCAATTAATATGGTCTCGATAGTTAACACAAGCATAATTTAGAAACCATTTGACTCGAATAACAAATTTTTAACATTAAATCCTTACACTCATTTATTAATTTTGTGAAATTATGTTGCTTGTTATGTCTTAACTTTCATTTTAATGTTTCATGTTGAATTTATACTGTTAATTGTTTTTTATATGTGTAAGTTTCACAAATAATAACCTAGTCAACTATTTTAACTTTCTATCAATCATCTTTTTACTGTCATTGGTTAAATATCTTAAATATTACAGAACATGTCTTATTTGTCAACATATTTTTAGGCTGTTTACTAGTATAATTAATCATTCAATTAATAAGTTCATTATTGTTGCCATACTGGTTTACCTATTAATTTTGTTAAGTCATGATCTTCATTAACCTAGTATCTTTATCTCAGGTATTCAAATTTTATAGAATCTTTAATTATAATATTAATAACTCTAATCTAGTCACTTTTCTAATTTACACTTTTCATTGCTTATCAGTTAATCCTTTATTCTGCTACTGCAGTGTTTCGCACAAAATTACATTTTTACTTGTTTTATGAAAGTTAATGTTTGAACTTTATTACTTAACAATCTCTATGATAATTTTTTAGAAATGTTATTATACCTGTTTTAATTGACTTAATTTCTTGTTATATTAGTTTCTCTTTGAATAAATTATCTTCATGTTATGTTTCTTAATTGATATTGTTCAATTTAACCAAACAAGTTGTACCAATTAATCTAATTAGCTTTTCCATCCAAGTACTTTCCTTATAATATAAATTTACAGGGTAGCCTACACTGTAACATTATCATCCTCAACAGAAATAGTTAGACATTCAACTTGTATAATTTACTAACCAACAACAGGAAACTTCTAACACGCTGTTCAACAAATGAAATAGTGCGCTACCAGTCATACCAACATTAACAAGAGAGAGGAAAGGAACAATAAGTGTTCTGGTCTCACAACCCAGCTACCGTGCGTGCGCGTGCGTACACACACACACACACACACACACACGCCCATGAATGTTTAAAAACTACAAGATATTTGTGAATTTCTGTTTGACTATTCTAGCGCCTTAAATATAAATGCTTAAATTGTACGCCTACCACTCTCAGGCGAATACATTAATTCCTATTTAGGATTTAAAATAGTGGGAACATAATTTTAAAGCTTCACAATATTGGAATAAATGGTTTGTATCGTCACTTCTAAAATGATCGTGGCAATGCTGTAAATGGAAGACTCTTGTAAATTGCTAAAGGGTACAAGTAGTTCCCGGTATTCCTACAAGTAGCGTTACACTACGGTTATCAAACTAATGCAAATTTTAATTTTATAAATAAGCTTTTAAAGCTTAGTATTAAACCAATAACAAGGAGGAAAAATACTATCTAGCTTTGTGATTTCCTCTTTTTCCAACATTAATACTTACATCCATGTTAGTCTTGGTAAAGTAGTTATTCATTTTAAAAAATAATTATAAAATAGAACACTAAATACAAATTATAATCCAAGAAAATTGAAGTAAAAATACTTCTGCTTTATATAGTAAAATTCAATTTTGAATATTTAACTTAATGAAGTCATTATAAGCTAAATAGTGTGAGACTTAAAATGTGATAGTTTTCATTGTATAGTTTAATTAGTATGATTAGTAAAAGTTATATAGAGTCGTCGTTCTAGATAATATAAATCCCTTTTCATTGGTGAAAACCGATTTCAAATCCATAGAACGGTTTTGTCACAATCTTTTATTTTGTAATATTATGTTTTTATGGGTAAACGAGTGTTGACAAGCCCTTAATATTTAATCTATTATATTAAAATAAAATTAAACCAACAATTATTGAGAAGCTACTGAGTTAAATACATACATTTGATCAATTTGGGTTTTAATGGGTGGTTAAAATAATCTTGTAGGCTATTTAATGAAAAAAAGTAAAAAAAAAAGTTGGTGAAACTTGGTAAAACGGCATGGAGAACATGTTTTATTATAATGTTAAATTTAGGTATAGTACAGGTTAGTCGGGTTGATAAAAATTGCTAAAATAATTGGTATTTGATATTGCATGAAAGTGGGACAAATAACCGGTCAACTGGTTCCAGCAGAAACATTTGAGAGAAATGGTTTTTGATATAACCTAAACTAAAACACTGCTTGAAAGTGGTTTATATCCAACCCAACTGAGATTCTAGCTTCAACTTCCTCATGCACAGGTAATTCAGTATATAGTGTGGTTTACAACATCTGGGCCACGGGATCCCTTGTCCCAAAGGTTCATAATATTAGTTGGGCTACGTTCACTCGCTAGGAGGAGTATCGTTATAGCTTAGTTGGGCCACGTTCACTCGCCAGGAGGAGTATCGTCATAGCTTAGTTGGGCCACGTTCACTCGCCAGGAGGAGTATCGTCATAGCTTAGTTGGGCCACGTTCACTCACCAGGAGGATTATCGTCATAGCTTAGTTGGGCCACGTTCACTCGCCAGGAGGATTATCGTCATAGCTTAGTTGGGCCACGTTCACTCGCCAGGAGGATTATCGTCATAGCTTAGTTGGGCCACGTTCACTCGCCAGGAGGATTACAACATATAATAGTCCTTTGGGTGGATATTAATTTTGCCCCACCAATCTTTTTGTCTTAAATTATGTTAAGCTTGTTTAGGTTAGGTTAGGCTAAACGATATTATTCTGAAAATTGAAAAATGACACCTGGACACGGGAATCGAACCCGGGACCCGTGTCCAGGTGTCATTTTTCAATTTTCAGAATATGATATCTAGATGGTGTAATTCCCACGAATAGCATAAATAATAGCTTTGGCTATTTAATTATACGAGAGTGGTTTATCATTTTATTCTGTTTTACTATCCATAACTTACTGTTTTTTCGCTCTTTTGAGAAAACATTTACAGCAATCCTAAATGAAGCGCCACAAGAGCCGGGGCTGAGTTAGTACACCAGTATGCTTTGTTTACAATTCCCAAGAAGGAACTCGTGGCCCAAATGTAATAACAGAAGTTAAAACAGGTATACTTGTCCCGACTATAATTCACCCATGTAGTGATAGTGATGGCTTAGAGCATGTTACCAAAGGCGTGGGTAAAGCGACAACCTTACAACTCAATTTCAAATAAAAGGATTATTTAGCGCTGAAAGTCCTGGGAACAAGTATTAGATAATGAAATATATATTTACAGGTTCTTCTGGCTGGATAAAACCATACTTGTTGCAGTTTTCTGATCTTTCCGAGAATTCAACCTAGAATTTCTATTCTGGTAGACAGACGCGTAGCCGACCGATCTAAAGATTCAGGATAAGGGTTCTATATTCCCCTGTTGAGTCGACTGAATAGAGCTTTTCACTTTGTGTTTTTCATTCACTAACTACAAGAACGTTAGCACATCTCCTTAAATGTAGGCTTCTTCATCGTCTTTATTTAGATTTTTAGGTTTGAGAAGAAAGTGCATGGTACAGTTCAATCCTCATAGGAAGGGCCTTATCAAGTTAATTGATATATTTTTATGTATTCATAGATCAAATCATGTGAAATGTAGCTTTCAAATTTGATAAATATTATCAATAACTATAAAATAACATTAAAGTATTATTTTATAGATTTTGATCACAAAAATGTTTTTTGTATTTCGTAAATTATTAAGAAAATTGGACAATATGACTTACAACAACCACTAACAATAGTAATCTTAATTCAGATAATGTCCTGTCATGTGGAACACACTATAGAAACCAGACTTGTCGAGCACCTTGTGTCATCTACCAGTCTGGCTCCGTTGAAGAGCCCTCGTCTCAAATAGCATGCTCCATGAAGGCCAGTTAAACTTAATTTGTGTGGCTCAAGTACACAAGAGTTTAGATGGCCATTGCACAATCCACCGCCAATTTGCATCCCATTGTAACGAGGAAATTATACGTTTTAACCGGAGTGAGTGAGAGAGAGCTACCACGTCCTGTCTCTTTTATCCGCAGTACAGTGGGGTAGGGGGTGGTGACGGCCTACTACCCTGCATGGTCCGGTTTTCAGGTCGCTCTATTTAAAACACACTTCCTGCAAATGTAAGTTCAACATTCAAAATTACCCACATCTGCGGCCACTCGGGCTAAATGTAAAGATCATAGTCTAGTGTGATTGTGACGAGAAGGTCGGGGTTCGACTTCTGGTTGGAGATTGAGGGTGGCTTATCATATATTATTTCCCCATCTCCCACCAAGTAATTTTCAGAACATGTCTTCTAAACTATACCTTAATCATCCTCATCCCGTATAGCATGTATGGGTAGTATACAAGGTGAAACAATACACAAAATCTATCAACGACATATTTAATGGTGTAGGGATTGGGAGAATAACTTATAAGAAGTGTACCTACATTTTCGTGAACAAAGAGGGGGGGGAACATCACATGTGGAAATCTACCCACAATGCACCTACCCGATATTTGAACCATGACCTCCATTATGGCTGTTAGACTCACATTTAAGACAAGAAGTTAGTGGAAGCTTATTACACCTATAATCTCAATATTTCTATAGAGAGCTCCGAATCAATCTGACCTGACACGTCCCGTCGCCCCCCCTCCCCCCTCTTGAAGAAAAAATTATACGACTGGGACTCACACAAATGTATATAGACATGATATTTAAAAATGTCTGAATCTCAACCCTATCTTGACCATGGACGAGGCTATTTATAGAATTGAAAATATAATTACTTCCTCTCCCCCCAACCCCCATTTTTTTCTATAAGTGACTTATTATACAAACCAAATTAAAAGAGTGATTCTAATGAGATGCACTAATATTTGTTTGGGCCCGCTTCAGTTGCCGCATGACCTAGGGTGCTACTCTCACAGTAGACAAGACTGCTGATTACAAGGAGATTGAGGTTCGAATCTCGGTCGGGTGTACTGAGGGATGTTTTCAAAATGCTTTTCCATTCTCCCTCCATGCAAATGCAGGTACAATTTCCATAAATATAACCTTCCTCATCCCTAAAACCACTAACGTAATTAGTACATAAGCGTATATATTGAACGGGTAGTAAGACACGGTGCAAAAAAAACAAAAATTTGTGAGGCAAGAGAATAGGAAACATTGGTGAGAACAATCTGACCCCCCTCCCCAAGGGACTCTCAATCAGGGTTTAAACCCAACCTCTTTGGTCACAAGTCTGTTTTAAACACTTTTGTCCAAATTTGAAAAATAGTGGGGGGAAGAGAAGGGTTTATTTTGAAGGTCAACCGCATGGCTCACGTTCTTTATTTGGTTAAGTAATCGCAATGAGCCGGGATTTGATTCCAAGTAGATCAACCCAGACTTGTAGTTTGCCCTCTCCTTTCCATATCGATGATAGCGCATTATCCCAAAATTCAAACTTATAGTATTATTTATTTTGACTAGGTAATATATCATTGAGTCTAAAATCTAATAAAACAAACTAAATGATTTATTTACTTCTAACCAGAGACTCGCTGTGATATAAGATGTCCATCTATCCTCTCACTTTTGTTTGAGAGAGTATTCAGTTCTATAAGGCCGTCATGCGTGCATGCTGTAGTCATAACTGAGAGGAAGGTACTCCTAAACCCAAGGGTGGCGGGGAAACAGGTATAGAAACACAAGGGTGGAGGGGAAACAGGTATAGAAACACAAGGGTGGCGGGGAAACAGGTATAGAAACACAAGGGTGGTGGGGAAACAGGGAGAGAAACACAAGGGTGGCGGGGAAACAGGTATAGAAACACAAGGGTAGAGGGGAAACAGGGAGAGAAACACAAGGGTGGTGGGGAAACAGGGAGAGAAACACAAGGGTGGAGGGGAAACAGGGAGAGAAAAGCAAGAATGTCTAGAGGTTTTCAGACGTGCGTGGTCAGTAACACGCGGGGGATGATATCAATTTTTAGAAGACTGGAACCTCCCCTACAATCTCAAGCCAGTGCGGTATCGTGCCACTTGCTCTGCCCTGGTCAAATGGTAACAAATATTTGTATTCACTGCGTATTAGTACCCCTTAAAGATATAGGCACGCATTAAGGTGCTAGGTATGAGGAAGGTAGAATTTTAAAGGAAGCTTAACTATATTTACGTGTTGACTGCCGAGGACGGGGAGATCGAGGTTCGAATCTCGGTCGGGTGAACTGAGGGTGGTTTTTACTAAATGGTTTTCCACGCTCCCTCCACGCAAATGCGGGTTCACTTCCTCTAAATTCAACCTTCCTAATTCCTAACCCATTAGTGTAGTTAGTACTTAAGCGTATAACCCGAACGGGTAGTAAGACGCGGTGCTAAGTATTATTATTATTATTATTATTATTATTATTATTATATTTACGTGGAAGGATAGTGGAAAACCATTTAGAAAATAATAGCACAATACATCCAACCGGTATTCTAACTCTAATTTCACCGTTACCAGCAATCCAGTCCATCACGAGAATGACGCGTTAGACCACACGACCACTGATATGAGTAGACTACAGATATGGTTGTATTTTACTTCGTTCCACAATAGTCAACTGAGTTTATTTAATTATTATGCAGACGTATTTAGTAATACAAGTGGGAGTTCGAATCTTGGTCAGGTATAGGCCTATTGGAGAGGGGTTTTCTACATGCTTTACACTCTCCCTATGTTACACTTCCTCTAAAATCTACCTTCATCATCCCTAACTCGGTAAGTAATTAGTACATATGTATATAATCTAAACAGTAAGATGTTGTGCTAAATAAAAAAGGAACAGAAATATATTGAATATATAGGTGAGAATTAATTACATATTTGAAAAAATTAAACTTGAAAAACTTAGGTCTAGCTTGGTTTTTGTATTTACTTGGAATTTGGAAGCTGTGCACTTTATTAGCCAAAGTAACATTTATTTCCGGTAAGAGGATTTCAAACTCCTTTTGGGAACTTATCACCCAAATGTGCGAGAAATTTTTCCGGAATCATTTCCCTCCACACTCTTACATTTCCCATTAATTGCCTTGGTCTTCCTTTCTTTGTCCTTTTATTTAATTTGTTTTAAGTTTGTGTTTATGTTTGTTGCACTAATGCACTGTTTTATGCCGATGCATTTTTTAAACTCAAACAATAAGAATTATTATAACGATCTGAAATATGCTTGTATTGTTAAAATGTTCTGTGACTCACATTTTATTTAGTAGAATTTTCAAAGTTTATAGAATAGTCGGTTAAATTCAAATCATTACTGCTATTTTTGTTTTATTGAGAATTTAATAAAATATGTATTCGTGCAATCGGTTATTACTGAAAGTTTCATACACTCAATAAATTATTTTAGATAAATAAAAAAGATATCACAAACTGGGCAGTGAGAACATCCACGTCTATTGTTTTTGTGGAAATACAAAACCACATATTCCCATTTTTCCCAGATAGTAAGTAGTTGGCGAGCAAAAATGTGTCAAAGATGGCACAATTTCCACTCCACACGGAACTCTATTTAATTAGGATTCAGTTTTGGCAAAATAAACCCAACCTCCAACATAGAATATATGTATCAAAACAAAAGACTGAAATAAATCTCAAATAGTGAGACAAACAAAAAAACACTTTTTTTTACAATCATAGAATTTAATATATATAAAACTAAATTTTGGAGCAAACACGTTATTTAAATAGGACTTATCTCAAAGAAGAAGTTTATTTTTTTTATATCTCACTCAATTTAATTAAACTGGTCCCGTTTTGAAGCACACCGACTGTGCTCTTCCTGGCTATAGTTCTCACTTTGACCGCATACATTGTCAGATTTATATGTTTGTTGGTAGAATGTAATAACGTGTGAGAGGGTGGGGGGGCCATACTTTTATTCGGTATGATATGAGTACAGGCTATCCTGGCTTGCATGTACAAGGATATAGAATACCCATGGGAAAACTTGTCTACCAGGGTAAAAATAAAGTGTTAAAATAAATTTAAGCTCTATTGACAAAATTGTTTTCAATTTGAGAATAAAGGCGTCAGTCTTGTCTTTCATGGTTAGTGGTGATGGGGGTATAAAGGCGTCAGTATTGTATTTCATGGTTAGTGGTGATAGGGGTATAAAGGCGTCAGTATTGTATTTCATGGTTAGTGGTGATGGGGGTATAAAGGCGTCAGTATTGTATTTCATGGTTAGTGGTTATAAAGGTGTCAGTCTTGTCTTTCATGGTTAGTGGTGATGGGGGTATAAAGGCGTCAGTATTGTATTTCATGGTTAGTGGTGATGGAGGTATAAAGATGTCAGTCTTTTCTTTCATGGTTAGTGGTGATGGAGGTATAAAGGTGTCAGTCTTGTCTTTCATAGTTAGTGGTTATGGGGGTATAAAGGTGTCAGTCTTGACTTTCATGGTTAGTGGTGATGGAGGTATAAAGATGTCAGTCTTTTCTTTCATGGTTAGTGGTGATGGGGGTATAAAGGTGTCAGTCTTGTCTTTCATGGTTAGTGGTGATGGGGTATAAAGGTGTCAGTCTTGTCTTTCATGGTTAGTGGTGATGGAGGTATAAAGGCGTCAGTATTGTATTTCATGGTTAGTGGCGATGGGGGTATAAAGGCGTCAGTATTGTATTTCATGGTTAGTGGTGATGGAGGTATAAAGGTGTCATGTCTTGTCTTTCATGGTTAGTGGTGATGGGGGTATAAAGGCGTCAGTATTGTATTTCATGGTTAGTGGTGATGGGGGTATAAAGGCCTCAGTATTGTATTTCATGGTTAGTGGTGATGGGGGTATAAATGCGTCAGTATTGTATTTCATGGTTACGGGTTTGATTACTAGCACCGCGTCTTACTACCCGTTCGGTGTTATACGCACTTATGCTAATGTGTAATGGTAGGGTGATTGTGAGATGAAATGGAGGACCCACAGTTTAACGTGGAATCCGAACCAGGTGGAGGCCTGGCATTCCTCACATTCACAATTTGTGATTAATGTTTACTGGTGATGGGGATATAAAGGCGTCAATATTGTCTTTCATGGTTAGTGGTGATGGGGGTTTATGGTCTAAATTTCTGATGGATGTACTTAGAAGCTTTTCCCTAAATGGTTTACCACTCTTATTTCTACACGTAAATGCGTATACTTTTTCTCAGCTATATCTTCATAATTTCTACCCCATTAGATTTAATTGGCATATAGCTCTGACAAGTAGTAATGTGCATGTTATTAAAAACTAAGATCAATGTCCTAGCATAGTTGTAAATACGTTAAATACACATTTGTTGTATTTGTGCTATTTTTATTTAAAGGCTAGGTCCAAGAGTGAAATATTATATATCTTATTTCCCTTACAATGCGTAGAGATTATAAAGTGAAAAAAACATGTTAAATTAGTTTGTCAGACGCTAGAAAACGTTTATATGGCGTCATTGTCTTGATAGAGCTTCACTTGAAGTATTTCAACCCTTAGGATACGGTGATAAAGAGAACAAAGGTAGCTGCTCTTTAATACATGGATGGTTGTCAAATAATTTCACAATTACGGTGGAACAGGCCTTGCCGATACATTCAGATAATTTATCAGCAGCTATGGTAATTAATGTTTCCATAATAGACACAAGTTTGAATTAATTTAATTATGTCACCGGGTCACTCGAGCTTTATATAAATATTTAATTATCACCGTTCATTTAGTACAGTAATTAAAAACACGGGATATCTATTTATTATTCGACCGTTTTGATTGGCGCTTGGTGCCTTCATACGTTTGTACTAGCAAATTGACGACTTTCATTTAAAGAACTGTCGGTAAACAAACGTTCCCGCATCTCTGAAACCGCCCTTTTTTTTGACTACTTGATTTTTCTAAAAGTTTTTAATTAAGTAAGTTTTTCTTTGTGATTTTATATTCGCCTCTTTTTTTTTCAAAATGATATTGAAGATTTTGATTTATCAAGTGATTTACTACTACTACTACTACTACGAAACGAATGTTTTAAAATGTAATTTAATAAAATAAAAGTATCAATCATTTTTTAATAACAAGAGTGTGTTAACTATCACGAGTCATTTTTGAAAGTAATTTTTGTTTTATAAACCTGTGTTTTTAAAAGATAATTTACAAATTTACAAACCATATCCCATATTAATGGTCGCACCGTTTAAGGTGTCACTCTCATGATAGACTTCATTGTTGGCTACTGGAGGTTGGGGTTTGAATCCTGGCTGGGTGTATGGAGGGGAATATCCCACTCTCTCGCCACACGAATGCGTGGGAATTCCATCTAATTCCTGCCTTTCTCTTCCTTATCACGTTGGTGTGAATATGTGGAGACTATGGGCGGGTGGCAAGACGAGGTAACCATCATAATACTAGCGTTATATCAATTTTATACATCATAATATGTTTCTTGAAGCGAATTTTCAACAGCCATTAAGGTTGGATGGATGGGGGACGGGATAAAAAGGCAGTGGTTTTTTAGTTCTTATGGCAAAGCTTTTTTTTTTGCCAAAAATAAATAAAATATTTCTCCAGTACAATCATAGAATTTGATTTTCTTCACATGGTGACCACAAAATGTCTTGAATATCTGTCAAGGGTGCTCTGGAATTTAAATAACAACTTTTTCTCTTCATTTAAAAAGTGTGTTAGATAATCCCACCATGATCATGACAGATATTCAAGAACTGTTGATATTATCTAACACACTTTTTAAATGAAGAGAAAAAGTTGTTCTTAAATTCCAGAGCACCCTTGACAGATATTCAAGACATTTTGTGGTCCCCATATGAAGAAAATCAAATTATATGTTTGTACTGGAGCAATATTTTATTTAATTTGGCAAAAAAAAAGTTTTTACATAAAAACTACAAAAACACTGGCGTTTTCTCGCGTGCCCTACCATCCTCACCTTAACGGGTAGAATCCCTCTAAACGTTTAAGATGATGGTATCATAAAACATGGCCGTATTTAAATCAAAGTAAAAACGTCAACAACGTATGATGTATTTTGGCTTAAACCCTTTTTTTAAAAACACACTCAACCCTTCCTTCCAACAACAAGTATGTTCTTTTCTTTATCTCACAGTATTGGTTGTAGATGGGAACAAACCCCCGTTTGAAAATACCTCGACTTTAATAATACGAATCCACCACCTGGTCCTTTACATTAGTTAATGTTTATTTCATACAAATTTACACCTTTTAAAATAATCTGGCTCGACTCGTCGTGCCCTTGCGACCCCTCTGCGCAAATCCTTGGGTCGTTCATTAGAATTTGCCCGCAGACAAGTATAACAATAAATACACATTTGCGTCGGTCGGGTAGAACAGCTCCTATATTCTCCACAGCTTGAATTCAATATCGGGCCGCTATATTTACTCTTTCCTCCCACTCTTGAAACACACTTTGTATTAATTTAACGTTCGTGCATACTGGGATTTTGCGCTGGAAGCCGTGTTAGCTGTTATAATGAACAAGCCGTAAATTATCTTTGGCGTGTCATTTACATCTTTAAAAGCCTTATATTGCTTAGTTTCGTTTATTATGTTGTCTTGCATCTTCTTATAAATGTATCTACAATGTGTCTTTGGTATTTATACCTTCTCGTTTATTATGTTCACTCTTTTATAAATATTAATCATAGCTAGACACATTTATAATACAATGGACGTTATTTTCATATATACCAATATAAAATAATTAGATAAAATATAGAGGGGGTCTTAACAATCCACGAAATAAATAAGAGATAAGACTGGGGTAGTAATGAAGTTAAAATACTACCAACATGTTTAACCAAAGGTAGAATCTATGTTTCAGTGTAAGCTGAAGTGAAGAGGTGAATTATTTATATTTATACTTTTTTCTAATTAGTAAATTAAATCCGGAGGCCATTTCAGCTATATTATCTTTGAATACGTCGCTACTCTCCACTTAAAACATCGGCTTCTCCTTTCTACTGTCGTGAACAAAAAATTATTATAATTTATCTGGTAGTCTCTTTGTGATGTATTTAAGTTTGTAAAAATGATCCTCCCAAAGGGACGGTTTTACATATAGTGCCATCACATATCTTCACAAATGATCTGTTCTGGGCACCAACAAACAAATTCACCGAAACATTTTATTATAATTTAATAAAAACAATCATTTAGAACTGAATGGAAAGATTATTATAATGTAAAATGGTTGCAGCAGTTGCAGTGTGTTTGATCTTGATATAATGGGAAATGCAATGAAGTTGAATGGTTCTGACCACTTCAGTCCAGAGTGAGACTGAAACCAGCTGTAGTGACATTGACATGAATGCATGAACACTTGAGTCATTGGAAGATATAAATACATGGCTTCAACTCAATAACCTGATTATAAAAATAACAATAATTAGATCATACCTTTTATCACCACGTCTTACTATTCGCATTTAATTTACTTTCATGAATTAGGTAAGTATGTTTTAGGAAGGTTTAATTTAGACAAGACATACGCACATTTGTATATGGGTTGAGTTAAAAAAACACTTTGGAAAAATTACATTAAGTATGGAATTCAAACCTAGACATTTCAAAGACTGGTAAGCCATGCTAGATGAGCCCTACTCCTGGTCCGCGTATCCATTGATGTGGGCTAAACACTACACCTCCACATTGGTGTGAGCGTGGTCTAAGGCATCAACCTATTCTTGGTACCAGGAAGTTTAGGGTTTAAATCTCAGCCGGATGTATGGAGGGTGTGTTTTCATAAATGGTTTTTCCATTTTCCCTCCATGAAAATGTGGATACTTAATTCCTAGCTCATTAGTGCAGATATTCGGAAAGCCTGATAAGTACCAAGATGTGACACAAATAAATAATTGTTCAGAAACACAAGAAACATAATAATGCGTTTAGTATATATTTTGTGTTCAGTTTGACCAACGTTGTACGCAGATACATGAATTTAAGGTTTGCGTTGATTTAAAATTACAAGTAAAAAGGTTTATTTTATAAATACTCCATTATTAAAAATGACCACAAATATTTGATTTCATCAGGCTTTCCTAAATCCTGGTTAAAACATATCCACAGCTCTTGAGAGAACCTACGCTACATATCATCTCGAACCATTATCCTTTCACAAGGGGGACGGCTGAAGTCTCTGTGCCATATACAGTGCATCAACCCCCTCCACTATTTACCCTCTAACAGGGTGAAACGAAGGGGGTGAAGGGATTTGGAGGACGAAGTGGAAAGAGAGGCTAAAGGGATTTATAAGTCTCGCATGCATTAACCGATTTTAATCGGGCAAGCTGCTTTTCTGGCTTTAGTTGTGTGAGTGTGTGAGTGTATGTGTGTGTGTAGATTGATTACTGTGAATGCCTTTCCTCTCCACACCCTAGCCCCTTGCCAAACTGCCAGAGCACTTGCTAATAAACCTCTAATATCGGCTGCTCTGCTGCCAGGTAAACATAGCATGGGACGAGTAATGACCATTGAGCGCCCAAGGACTTCTGTGACGTCACTCAATCCTGGGGCGAGAGAGAGGAACACTAAATGAATAAGGAGTGTACTGGCAAAAAACTAACATCAACTTTTTTACTCTCTCATATGAAGAGAGAAAAAAGTCAATCTCGAGATTTTGAAGAATATTTACGTTTTATGTGGACCCAAACCCAAAAAAGTTGATTTTACAATTCTGTCTGTCCCCATGTCTGTCTGTCTGTCTGCCTGCCACAGATCTGAAATGGTTGGATTGATTTTGTTTAAATGTACATAAGTTTTTATGGGACTATATCTAGGGATTTTTTAAAATTTTGATCCTAGTTATTTAATTAACGGTAGTTTAATGATGAGTGATTTTATTGAATTAAAAATTTTTCAAAAGTGGCTCTAATGATTTAAAAAAAATGCTTATCAAGGATTTGTTTGACATGACTATTAGCACTATATCGTTCGTTTTGGAGGAAAAATTCATTGAGGGACAGTGGGGAGGTTATATATACCAAATACAACAGTGTGTTTGTTTTTGGGTAGTTTACTAATTAATTTTTTCTGATTTAAATATTTAAAAAATAATTCTAGTGATTTTATTCAAGATGGATATCTTTAAGTTTTTAACATATTTAATCATTATATGTAACCTATATATAATTATATATATTGGTTTTTGAAAAAAATCTATACTAAATAGGTGAAGATTCATTTTTATAATATTTTTATATATATGGAAATATCTATCCTGATTTTGTTCAAAATTAGTATCAGGGGATAATTTTTTTATGATAATAAGTATACATTTATTTTTCTAAAACTAACTAATTTAATGGTAGTTCACTTACGACAAATTATAGAAAATATGATTTGTTGTTTCATTTATTTGAGGTATGCTTGTTTCGCGTTATTTATGCGTTCTGATATCGAACGTAATTAGTTAGAGATGTAGAGTCTATCTACGATAGGAGTGTGGGTAAGTGACAGCTAGCAGAATGGAGTATCAGGCCTGCCAAGATCATAACTATTTACGAATAGGTTGACATTAGTGATGTTCAGCCAATGTTAGTAACAAAGAAACTTCTGCTATCTGTCACTACCTCTCCTACAGTAGATGGGATATAGTTCAACACCCATTATGATCTCCGAGAGAACTGCAGTTCTTATGGAGAAGAGCTTTATCTTCGCTCTCTCTCATTTAACTGCCCCCAGATCAACTCTCTCTCTCAGGTATGTCAGGAGTTGGTGTGCTGTGTAAAGGAGTTACTGGCAACCTAGACTAACCAGAGTTGCGAAAATTGTCTTATATTTGAAGGGATATTGACCACACGAAAACGAGAAAATTACAATGCTTTTTCCCAATAGTAGCCATGAAGTTCATTCCGCGATGATTTCCATTGTAGCTTCCCTTCAAATAAATAAAGTTTATTTTTTAACAAGGCCATAAATATATATAACCTAAGATAATTGTTGATTGTTCTAGTGGTTATGATGCTTCATAGCTGCCCTTTCCATAAGAAATACAATCATGTGAAGGTAAACCCAAAACTATTCTAATTAAATAAAACTATTACTATGGAACTTATAGTGCTATCATTAATTTTATCTACCCCTTTTAATTTATATTAGTAACGTTGATATTATTGTTATATTATTAATTATTCCTCTTCCTTTTAGTGTGTAAAATTGCAAGTTGTTGCGATAGCTCACTGTTTCTTGTCGTACTCTAAAGAGCCAAGCGCCTTCAAAGTGGGTGAGCGACAATGTTTCAAGATGGAAGCTTACAGCAGGAGTATTGTTAAAGATGGTTTGCAAACAACGTAACTAGCGACAGCCCTTTCTTAAACTACATGGTCACGACACGTCAGCATATATGTATAAATTCCCTTGAACTTGTTATAAATACAGTCATCTCGTTTCTATAAAACATTGCATTATATTATATTCCATGGCTCGTAAGTTGATCAAATTTTTCGTTAAAATACTTCTCAGCCCACCAAGTGCAACCTTGATATTGGGGCGTAAAATTATCGTTGTGATATGCGTAAAATTAGTACAGAGTATGTTCAATAAATAAATATAACAATTATTTGCTCAGGACTGTGTAGAATTATATTAATAAATTATAGCCCTTAGATAGCATTAGCAAAGGCACGATAAGATCCACAAAGCATTCCTAATAATAAACGCTAACCTTGTCATTCTGAAAGTGACGTGGGACCTGTTCAAAATTATCCACCCTTCCCCACCGAAAAAGGAGCCCATGTTACTAACCGTTGTCGAGTTTTAGAACTCATTTCTTTTGGCTAGACTCCAAATGAATTTATACAATTTTTATTAATAAAAAATCTTATTTCATTTAGGATTATAATAACCCCGTGGTCACGTGGTTTAGTGCACCAGGCTGGTAATAAACTGGATTTTCTGTGACAGGGAATTTGAGGTTCGAACCTATGACGGTGCCATTGGGAGATGTCTGATGTGATTAATTCCCACGGTTTTATTATTCTCTTTACAAGCTGGTGCTTGTTCATTTCCTCGAACAACCCTACTCATCCTTACATCACAGGTACATCACACCTAAACAGCTCCCTCACACTCTTAGAACTAAGTTGTTTCAGGTTAAATACCCCCTCCCACTTGGAGACCACCACATTCTATACAGGAAACATCGCATTGTAAAATAACATCGTCCCTTCTTTGTCAGTTGTTTGAACGTCGGCAAGTTTCTTGTGAGATACCGGAGATCTGAGAGCTAATGTGGAGCTGATAGTCGTCAAGTAGACGCCAAACAAGGCGGCGGCAGCAAGTTTGAAGGAGCACCGCGACGCTCAAAGGAAGAGGACGAGCCATGTCCTTGACGCTCCTGGTAGTGGCAGTTAACATGGCGTCTTAACATATTCATCAGACGCACTTCCGCCGGTGTGACAGGAAACAAGTCACGGCATGGATCGAAACAAACTGACGTAAGGTCCAATTTTGACATAGAGGACCTTTTAGAAAATATAAATAGATTAACTACCAACCTAGATGACATATCACTTTATTATAAGGTGTTTGTTATTGACAAGATCAATCTAAAGTGACAACTGTAGATCACATAACTTAACGTGAGAGTCGATCTAGTAACTTTTGTAGATGTCAGATGAGATCTTCCTATGAAAATAAAACTGTAGTTAACTCACCATATAAAGGTAAAAATCTGATATTTGATTTATTTTGTAAACGAACTGGTGTTCAAATGGTCAAATTTGACAATCTCACAGTATAATTGATCGCAGGATGGTTGAGGTTTGAGTCCAGACATGGTGCACAAAGAGTCATTTTCCAAATGAGATGTATCACTATGGACTGTTGTCCATTCTTCTTATGTGCATGTGTGGGTGAATTTTCTTTAAGTTAAATTCTCAAAGTCCAGTCTTTATAATACGTCATTAACAGACTTAATAAGCGCTTTAATGAGCTTGTGCACAAAGGTGTCTCTATCGTCAGGTTTGCCAACCATGGAGAGGCTAAGTTCGAGCCCCGTCCAGGTGCAGAGAGGCTTACTCCCGGGTTGTTTCCACACGAGAATGTGGGTACACTTACTCTAAACTCAACCTTTAGCATCTTTACTGTCTCAGTGTAAATATGTGGCTAGTGCGGACAAGTAACTTAGTAAGATGTGGTGCACAGTACAGCTCTTATTATATGGCAGCATTGCCCACAACGTTAGCATGTTTGCAAACTTTAATCATTGGGCAACATGCTTTCAAACTTCCATCATTGGGCAACATGCTTTCAAAATTCAATAATTGGGCAACATGCTTTCAAAATTCAATAATTGGGCAACATGCTTTCAAAATCCAGTCATTGGGCAACATGATTTCAAACCTCGATCAATGGGCTACATGCTTGCATACCTCAATCTTAGGGCTACCTGCTTGCAAGCATTAAAAATAGGGCAACATTCTTTCAAAACTCAATCATTGGGCAACATGCTTTCAAACCTCGATCAATGGGCTACATGCTTTCATACCTCAATCTTAGGGATACTTGCTTGCAAGCCTTAAAAGTAGGGCAACATGCTTGCAAACCTCAATCATAAGGCAACATGCTTGCAAACCTCAATTATAGGCTAACATACTTTCAAACCTAGATCATTGAGCTACATGCTTGCATACCCCAATCTTAGGGCTACTTGCTTGCAAGCCTTAAAAATAGGGCAACATGCTTGCAAACCTCCATCATTGGGCAATATGCTTGCCAACCTCAATCATAGGCTAACATGCTTTCAAACCCCGATCATTGGGCTACATGCTTGCATACCTCAATAGAAGGGCTACTTGCTTGCAAGCCTTAAAATTAGGTCAAAATGCTTGCAAACCTCATTTATAGGGCAACATGCTTGCATATCTCAATCATAGAGTAACATAATTGCAAACCTCAATCATAGGGCATCATGCTTGCAAACCTAAATAATAGGACTTGCAAACTTAGATTAACTATTCAACAAGTTCGACAACATCGATCAAATTATCACTATATGACCACAAATAAATCGTTTAAAAAATATGATAAATTAAAATAGAGAATTAGAATACTATCATAGTACATAACAAATTTAATACCATGGATACTTCAAAATTAGCTTTCTAGGCTGTATCTTAACTGAAAATTTAAGTCAACTTGAGTAAAATTTAATGAAAATTTAACGAATTACTCGCTAGGCTTATTTATTAGGAAGGTGAATCACCCTAATAAATATACAGGCTAATTTTAAAGCCATATTATTTAACTCAGCATAAGTCCAAACGACTTGTGGTTTTTTTCTCTTTACCTGTGTTTTTTGAAATAATCTAAATAAAGAAAACTTTATTAAAATTTATTGTAAGTCTTCAATAAAAGTTTAAATATAAAATTTTACACTATTTATTAAATTAGAAAAAATAACACAAACAGATCATTTAAATAGATTTCTTAAGGGAAACAAAATATTGTGCAGCTTATAAAATAATATATTCTTACAAACGTTTGCAAAATTTTGGTTTAACGTTATAATATTTCAAATGCATGAGCGGGAAGATAGGACCATTTAGTTCAGTGGTATCCGACTAGGTGGCACAACTATTGCATGATATCATTTACACAACGTCTATTCATCCCAAAACTCTGCACTATGGTATCATTTACACAACGCCTATTTGTCCCAAAGCTAAAATTGAAGTTATTGGTATCGTTTATTTTAAGTTTATCATATAAATATATTTAATAATTATTTAAAAAAATGTGCTCGCTATATAGTTTAAAGGGTTTCTTCAATTTACTTTGTAGGGGAAAAAAAAGAGCATATTTAAACATCCAGCCAAGTATTATGTTTATGTTAATAATTTTAATTTAGCTCGTTTTAAAGTGTTTTGCATAAATATTTCTAATATTCTCAGGACAACAATTAAAAAAATGTAATTTCATTTATATTAAATAATAAGTATTTTAATACTCAGGCGTAAGCGATTTTTAGGTTATTTTTAACTTTTGCTCTCACAAGCTATCATTGAAAGAGTTTTTATTATATAGCATACTAGTAGTTTATTCAAGAGATAAAATTTAAACACAGAGATTTCAATTGACTGCATGAACATTTGAATTAAAAGAAGATATAATATCATTCATTATAATAAAATTTTACACCTGTTTGTGATTGAACTTTGGCCTGCCACGTCAGAGTCAGCTATTTCAGAAGTGCAACGGCTATCCAAGTATGTTATTTCTGTAAATAATGTATTACCTAAGCAGTAAAGTAATTTTTAAAGGACCTCGCACACCGGCATAGTAGCGTAGCAGTACGGTATCGTAGCAGTATCGTATGTTTTTCGCTTGCCATGCTTTGCAATGGAGCTGCGCACACCGACAACCATCGTAGCACCATGGTAGCAGCATAGTAGCGTAGCAGTACGGTGCGTGGTTTTCTATTCCGCTTTGAAAGCGGACAGACACGTACGCTACTGTCATGGCGGCCGTTGCCTACCCCCACTACACCCTCTCAAACACTCCCTCCTCTCTTCCCCTCAAGTCTACACTCTTGGTGAGGCGGTATTGTTGTTGTTTTGTATTCGAGTAAAGCTGTGAAATGTGCAATTTTGAAGAAGAGCTTATTATTGTCGTACAAGAGTACAAAGTGATTTACGACATTGGAGATCCATTTTATTTTATTTTCTTATTTATATCATGTATCCACTTCTTTTTCTCTGGCTCCAGCAACATAGCCGCTACCACAATGTCCTCATCAGAGGAAGAAGACAAGGTATCACTCATTATAAGAAACAGAACCACAA
>CABFWO010000161.1:142351-163238 GCA_902155825.1 Timema genevievae | reverse complement strand
TATATATATATATATAGTTGCATGTTTCACTGCCCATCTGAGTGATACGATTTTTATACTCTAGTGGGGTTTATGTGATTAAGGTAGAACTTAAAGGAAATTTATCCTAATTTACATGAAGCGAATGTGGAACTATTTATAAAAACACTTTAAATACACCCGACTCAAACCTCCCTCCTCCTAAAGTCTAGAATCAAGATTTTACTCAATTAAGCCTGCTATGGAAACATTTATGCTCGCCCCCCTATCGCTGTGTCTTGCTACACCTGTATACAGGACAAATAATGTTACAAATTCGTTAGTGAAAAATGTGTTTGTATTTTATAAAACACTATTGTTACCCTGTTTCTATTGGATGTAAAATTTTTCACGCTGAGCCAGCTCTAATATTCTATAGTGAGCAGAAAGATCATATATATTATTTGTGTCATCTTTAACAAAGTTGAAAAATGAAATTTTAATTAAAAAAATATTATTTCCAATAATAATAAAAACTAGTTTTTTTGTTCAGGTACATTAGTAAAAATAACGTAAATAATTATTGCAAGTGAAATATTTGTTGTAAAAATGTTGATGTTAGGATGCTTATTAATACCAAATATCCCTGACTCTCGAGTTTTCCTAAATAGCCTATTTACCTTCATGCATACGAAAGTATTTATAGAAACCAAAGCTGTGAAGCCTAACATAAAGGCGTATCTCTAAATATATAGTGTGTACTATTGAAACCTAGACGATTACAGTAACAAAGATATACAAAGAAGGGTTTAGTGTGAGTCGTAAGATTGTGATTTGATAATAGCCAATGGATAGGTTATACAAGACATAAGAGAGATATATAAGTTTTAAAAATCTTTATTATAATGAAAACAAGACGGAAATATTACAAGTTGTAAGACATAATAATATACTAAATATTCCATTGTCCACTGTTAGGAATCATTTGAGTAACCAGAGACATTGTTGTACCATACGGGAGTGTTTGGTGTGAAGCACCTTAACTTGACTTACAACCAGGTCAACTATGGTTGGGACTTAATTAGAAAAAGACGTAACTCGTTAAAGAAGAACAAGCACACATTCTAGAACGAAAGTGTGTCTGCCTGAATGCAACAATAGTTTAAGATGGAACTATAGGGTTGTGGTTATGCAAAAATACACAACACTACTAGAGCCTTATGGCTACAAGACTTTAAATTAATAAGCATGAATTAGAACTATAGCTAAACAATACCTATATATATAATGTCCTTGTTTAAGGATGTCCAACGTTGGTAGTTAAACGGGCTAGCTTAGCTGGATTTGACTCCATAATGAGTTACAAGATACAAAGTTTAAGTTAATAGAACTATAACTATACGTTTAGAAATAGTTAAAGGCGAGCTACCAGGAATCTAGGCTGTATAGATACTATGGTCGGTCTATTCCTCATTAGTACTGCCTGGTCATCCAATTGTATATTTAAATATCAACATCAGTCTGGAGACAGACTATAGCAATAGCAAACAGTTAAAACATTAACTGATCCAAGCGGCGCCTGGAGGGGGTCGGACAAAATAAACAACACCACGTGGGCCACTACTCTGGACTAGAAGCATACCCACGAGGAAAGCACTGTACTAAGGTACAATAAATAATAAACTAGAGACTGGTATCAGTCAAAGACCCAATTAGGTCATGGGACAAAGCTATAGATTACCTGATATCCCCTTTTTCCCGATCTAAAAGGTAAAACCATCTGTGACATGGCCACATAGTATAGGGCGTCGGGTAATCACCCAAATATTTAAGACCATGTCGTATGGACACAGCGAAACAGTTCAGAAACTCTGACATCCAAGACTATGTCATATGGACATAGCAAAACAGTTTAGAAACTCTCAACATTTAAGACTATGTCATATGAACATAACAAAAGAGTTTATGAAGACCCTAACTAAGATACTAATTATTAAATTATATCAGATGTTACATTGTCTGCGGTGAAGAGGTGAGACCAACGCATCAAAAATCGTGACCACTGCTTGCACGTCAACTAGTTCTTGAAGTCTCCTTGGATGCTCCTTTGACGAGTCGTTGGAAATGAATACAATTATGATGCGAGAGGCGATGGTTTTATGTATGAAGTGGAACTGACGTGTCAGGATAGGAACACAAATGGGGTTGGGGTGTGGGGGGGAATGACCTTCCAGAAAAACATCAGAGAACCTACCAGCAACGGCGTCGTGGAGTGGGCCTCATTTTAGTCGAGTGCAGCACGTGAGCAAGGTGAGACTAGTGCGTCCTCCGGTACGAGTTGTCCGTCAACTTGGGCAGGAGCCTCTTGAGCTTGGCCGTTTTCAACAACACGAGATCACAGTGAGTTAATAATCTGCCACGTATTATTTGAATTTATTAGTTCTTGTATGTATAGAGATGAGCATAAACTAGGCGATTTTGAGTGGACGTGCTATTGGGTATTTAGCACGTTACAGCCCTCAATACACTTAGTTGAAGTACGACCTTTAGCCACCAGAAAACTAGACTAGATAAATTTGATATCTAGTCCGTGCGCCCACAGGTCAATGTGACGGGTTGTTTTTACTTAAAGAGTTAAAATAAAGTTATGTATCTTAAAATTTAAAAGTGATACTACATTAACATTAAAATTCCATTTTGATATGCTTTATACTCAGAACAAGTGGTAAAACAATTTTTTTTATTGACACACATTGGTCTAAAACTATGGCAATGCAAGAATGCTATTAAAGCCAATAGATTGCCATGGATATAACGTGCTAGAAGATATAGTCACAGCTGACAGAGTTGCGTAACCAAACGGAGTCTAAGCATTAACCAAACTGTTTTTTATTAATTTACCCCTGATACTTATATTTGTATTTCTAATCTGCCCATAATCATTGTTATTACTTTAAAAAGTAAATTTAAAGCTCTAATCTTGTTACGTTCTCAACTCTTTGAGTAAATAACGTTAACAATTTTTATACATAAATGGGTATGAAAAATTACTCAAAACTAAAATATAAGTAGACACATTTAAACAGTTTCTTTACTTTACAAAAGGCAGAAAATTCTACTGACAAGAGGGCAGCGATATACTAATATCACGAAATTTAAGTAACTTCTATTGAAAAAAATATGCGCCGACCAAAGAACTTGAGGAAACATTCCCAAAAAGAACTAAACAAGATAAATAATAAAAGAGCAAAATACACATCGAAGCATTTCTAGAGAACAACAATATATATATATTTCCGACTAGCCTGAAATTTATATAAAATATTTCTACCTCAAATCGGCAAGTAGTAATCTATGATATCACGAAATCTTTATATAAAAAACAGTACCCTTAAAGGGTCAAGTCTAACAGACAACATACAATACGTTATCTTTAAATCTCTAGGGGAAAGATTAAAACAATTATATATCAAACTTAAATACTAAAAATATACATAGCAACATAGAATGCCAATGATTTCATTTAGATGGGACAGTTAAATAAGATAACATAATAAATAAAACTCAAGTATACATAATATTAAACAATTAACAATTATTACACAAGGGGCATCCTACCAAAAAATATCAATACTGGAAAGAACAAGAAAGGTGATAAATAATATATAATCAAGGTAATGAAAAGTTAAGATTTACTACTAAATCAAAGTTCAAGCTAGAGTTGAAAAATTAATACAATTTTTAAAAAAATCATCAGAATTCAATGCTTAAGTTTCAAAATTAATAATAGTTTGAAGTAAAATATTCAAAAAAATTTAAGAGTTCCAGTTAAAGATTCAAAAATAGTTATAGAGTCCAAATTTGAAAAGTTGAAAAATAGTTAGAGTATAAAGTTTAAATTAAATGCTTGAAGGTCCGCAATAAAAAGGAACTCACAATATACATGTTTGAAAGATTATGGCGTAAGTTGAATTTACAAAGTTCTTACATTTTGAAAGTCGTAGATAAATCGTCTTATCTTTCCTGAAGGAGTATTGGAATCAAGCCAATAGTATTGGCCATTCGGCTGTTGCCCATTCTGTACCTACAAGAAACATTAATTCCTTCTGGTTTGTAATGAAATACGGGGCTGATTTTAATTTTGAGTAACTAGTCACATTCGTGAATCTTAACCTCTTTTATGATTAGATATACCTTGAGGTGAAACCAGTGAAATGTGCCTGTAAGGAGATTACACTATCACTATCAAACATAAATGTAATGTGATTAATGATATCATTGGATATATATATATAGGTTTTTTTTACTCGGGATTTGGAAAGGTGTGTTTAAGGTATGATGGTTCTTCGTGGGTGAATTATGGTGGTCGTTGTTTGGTTAAGTCCAGGTAAAAGATAGAGGTAGTTAGGAATTTATTTTCTTAGGATTTGGTTTGGAGGTGTAGGATTGGGTCCGGAGGTGTAACATGTCCATACACCGCCAATCATTATACGCGATGAACTAGTATCTATATGTATAACCCGACAAAATGTAGCCAAGAGTGCTTGTCAATCATTGTAGGCTATCCCAGCACGCTACCCAATGCCAGCGTATCGGCAAAGGATATTCCATTCTTCTATCGTATATATCCAGCCGCGCTAAGCTGTTCCTGCTTCAGTAGGCCATGCTCGCTCAACCTTAATGCATTCTTTATGCCCGTCCGCTACTTCGGAAAGAATCCTCCGAGTTCAGGTATATTCGGAGCACTTGGGTCACAGATAACGCCATATAGCCCGGCAGTCGAGTCGAGGCGAGGCTATCCAGCCTGCATTCTATACCAGCCAGAAATCAGGGAGACATGTGGAAACCATTGATCTCTATACTATAACTGGATGGACATTTGTGGCTGAAATTTTCGAGCTGTCGTCTGCATACCATTGGGTAAGAGAGAAAGAAACTTTCGGGTATCTCTTTCTCTCTTTCACCCATACAAGGCAATGTGGCATTTTGACATCGTTCATTAATTTGATTGAATATATGAGATACATCAATGTGAGAGTGGTTAAATTAAATAAATATGTTAGTTAAAGCTTTGAAGAGCATATAAAAGTTCAAAACAGGTTAGTTTTTTATTTAAATAAGTTGATGTAGCCTAATATGTACGATGATTTTTGAAGGAAGCTTACTTTTAAGGCTTTATCTCGTACCAGAATCCTACCCTATATTTGTGTTTAGTTAGGATAAAAGACCTTCCAGAAGGAAATTTCTACTTCTGTTCTAAATTGCCGTTCATCCTACCAAAATATTATATATATGATAGTATTCTGGTACGAAATAAAGCCTTACACATTGGGATTATTACTAAAATCAGGGTTTAGTAGATACTGTACTTTCTACAAGCCAATAACCTAAACTATCATTTGAACGTAAGACTTCTACACAAAGTGTGTCATTCAAACAAATGTAATACAGTTTTTAGCTAACTTGTTTCATTATAGTTATCGAAATGTCAACAAATATGGTTTCTGAAAGATATGAGCCAACTTAAATAAACAGGTATTATTACAATAATACTTTCCACAAGCCTATAACCTAAGTGATAGTTTGAATGCATGGCAACTATTCAAAGTTTGTCATTCAAACAAAGTAAACAATTTTTAAGATACCTTGTTCATTATATTTATCGAACTTTCAATAAAATATGGTTTCTGAAACCAATATACAAGCTAATAACCAACTTTAAATATAAGTGTTGTCGTGGCAGACTGTAAACAACATTGATGATAACTACATAAAAATTGAAATATCGAAGGTTTTATTCGTATTTGTACAGAATTACCTGTAAAACTGGATTGTATATCCTTTAATGTAAATGTTTCTTCAGGAAAGTATGGTATAATACTTCACTATTTTCAAACAATAACACTTTTATTCATCAAAGACATGTTTTCGCATAAGAACATTTAAAGAAACCGTTAAATCTGTTCCCCCCTGTGTAGCAGATGATACACTTGAGCGTCACGCTTTTGTCCTTGGAATGTGCATGTGTATGTCCATCCAGTTATACTATAGAGATCAATGGTGGAAACTCTCCGAAAAAAGGAGAGGTAGCCATTTCACACAGTTTTTAGCGTTCTACAACGGTACAGCCTCAACCAGCATTGCAGCCCAATCCGAAACATACCTTGACCTTCAGGTTGGAAACCACTGCTATGGAAATATTGTAAAATGTTCTCTAGCAAACCTTGGGCTCATGCGGCTTAAAAATAATAATATCGAAAGAAAATATTCACTCACTATATTTTAATTGAAATAAAACCAAGTTTAGTAAACATTTCCCAGACTATTTATAACGTTTAAAACTTGTACGCTACGTGCCAAAATCAATTAGCCTAACAGGTCACCAGCACACCAATCTCTCTGCAGCCAATCCTACTTTCATTACTATTTATTATTCATATTAGTTTATTAGCTCACAGGTGCGCTAACATTGGCCAACAATATCTAATCAGCGTTGGTGGAATAATTAACAAAGTAAACAAAACCGTCAATGAACATCAAATATGACATTAGCTACAGGGATATTCTTCGTTGACTCGGCATAATATTAAGAAGACCATTGCAGTACTAATATTAATATCAGTATGGTGAAAACCCCACTTTGGTGGCCACGTGGTCTAAGGCGATACTCTCTCAATATAGGAGACTGTCGATGATGGGGAGATTCATGATTCAATCCTAGTCGGGTGTACTGAGGTTTTCCCCTAGATGATTATACTCTCTCCACGTACATATGGGTACACTTCCTCTAAATTTAACCTTCCTCATACTTAACACACTAGCGTAATTAGTTCATAAATCATATAGCCCGAATGGGTAGTAAGACATGGTGCTAAAATAGAGTAGGTCCAGCACAACAAAGTCATGCCATTATAGTTAGGCATTGTCTAAGGGTAATAGAGGGTTTAATTCTAATGTTCGTTACAGCTTGGTGTATTGGCTCCTCACCTCCTACCCATCCTCATGACATCCTCGGAAGAGAGGGCTGTTGAGAAGTCTTTGAATGGACTCTTGTTTCCACCACTCCACCCTTCTAACACCTCCTTCAAACTCCCTCCCTTCCTGGTTGAAGATGACCGTTGACTTTGACCGTTCATCATCGCTCTCTCTCTCTCATTTTAAAATATATGCCTATATTTTTATTATATTTCTAATCGTTCCATGTTCACCATGGAGTTTATTTATAATTTATGTTATGTATTTTAAACATATTTAATGAAAAATAACTTAAATCCAACTGACTAAATCACTTATAAAATATACATAAAGACTCATTATATTTTCTCATTTTTTAGAGAAGTAAGGAACCAAGAAGAATGAAGAATAAAAATGTACTGAATATAAATTTTAAGCTAGAATCTTTTTCAGACCAACTCCATTGATCCATTCTTATAATTTCTAAATTACGATATCATTTACTAATCATATTAGAGGAATAAGGACCTAAGGCGAATAAAAGACTAAACTATTTAAATAAAATATATTATAGGCCTATTGTATTAATCTTAGATAAATCTTTAGGTTGTAGGAAAAGGTGGTGTAGCCAAAAATCACTCCCCCTTCCTTCCATCATCTCAAGCTCGAGGGTTTGACATGCGATAGATGACTTGTTAGCGTTGTGATGGTCAACTACTTAGAACATTACGTTAAACTACTCGCGCCAACCTCACGCACATACTATACAATCTACATCCCGCAAACCCTTTCCCTGTTAGGCGCCAGCCAGCTTGACCACAACCTAGCACTAGACCACTCGAGCCAATCATGATATATTCTGGTCCTGTTAAATACTGCATGCTCATCCATGAAGTTAATTTGGGTGCAACATATATTTACCTTCTTGACCTTGAGCATATTTATCATCCTAGAGTAGCAATTGACTAAGGGTGAATCAAATAATAAATAGTTACTCAAACATTGTTAAACAGTATTCACTGTGAATTAAATAGCCAAAACTATTATTTATGCTTTTAGTGAGGATTACTCCAACTAGATATATTCTCAAAATTTAAAAATGATATCTAGACACGGGGATCGAAGCCGGGACCTTTGACTTAGTACGCCAATGCTCTCACCACTGAGCTATCCAGGATTCGTCCCGTGCTCATGGTCATTCTTCACCCATATTTTAAGGCAGAGTCTATGATGGACGTGTGGAAATTATCGGCTACAAGAATGTGATTATATTAATATCACGAGCTATCAGATAACGTAGCCATCTTCGACTCAGAATATGATATCTAGATGGAGTAATCCTCACTAAAAGCATAAATATTAGCTTTGGCTATTGATTCTTAATATGCAATCCCGTACAGTTATAATAATGGTACAAATGACAGCAATAAACCAACTACCGAGTCGAAGATGGCTGCGTTCTCAAAGTGAACATATTATTTCCCACACCACGTGTCTTTAGCCAAAGTTGAGTCATGGCTATGCGCATGCTTGAGAATTTGATTACATTATAGAAAGAAGAAACTAAAAATAGTGTGTTTCACAGCAACTTTAAATTGAACAAGTGCAAGGCAATCTTTAATGACTTAATAACGATCTCATTAGCATCTAACTTAGATTGCACCCAATAGCCCATCACTCTAACTTTAAATACTTTGACCCCCTCATAAGTATGTGTATGTGTCTAAAATATTATTACATCAAGTTGAGATATTAATAAGATAAGGTTTGTAATATTATTAATATTGTTTTATATAATGGCTGTAAAAGTTGAAAATTGGCTCTGTAAAACCTGGAAAAGTAAGAGAATTTTTAAATATAGTTTAGTTGGACACTGTGCCCTTCTCAACTCTCTATGATACTGATAATTCCTCAAGTCCCCTTAAAAAAAATTGCTACTCTTTGCCAGAAAACACTCTACACCCCCTCCCCGCGTGACATTGAATATTAACCACGCAACAACCGGCTTACCATCAGTATCAAGATTTCTTGTCCACATAATCTATGGGTCTTGCGCTGCTACCACCATTGATTAGACGCTCTCTCTTTCTATTGAAGCTTTGCTCAGCCCCTTCTGAAACCTATGTTGGTTCGATTCCCAATATTGTCATTGTATCCTAGGTTTAGCATGCCGTGAAATCAGGTTGGTGCGAGTAATTCGGAGTTCACTACAAGTACAGATCAAGGTACCGCTTCAATTGTTTCAAGAGACTTAAAGACTAGATAGATTAATATATTAACTCCATATAACATATGTCTTGGTCACGAAAATGGCTTGTAGGAATCTTCCTGAAAGGAGGTAGATTAAAAAAAAGTCCACGGTAGCAGATATATATCTATAATAGAAAATAAGAAAAAAGTTAAATTAAAACGCAAGTTAATGCTTTCAAGGCGTAAATATTAAAGTGACTGTATAGACTCGTCAGGGGAAGAGGGAAAGGGTTATTAGCACATAGATAAGAACCCTTATCAAGGTGAACCGCTTATTTTCTTCCCTCTCTCTTTATTTTGATCATTGGTGTCTAAGTGTGATATTGCCGAGACTGCTTAGGTGCGTCAGGTTAAGATGCAACCTGCTTCACAAAATATCTTCGAAATCTCCAATCAGGTAACGTCGATAAACTATTGACATCATTCTATATTGATTATTTTTACCATTACTATCATGGTCCACAAATGTAGGTAAACTTTCAATCCGTTGGGTTTTTTTATGTCAAGTTTCACGGAGTTTTAAAACCCACGGGCATTTAAGGTCAGCACCAGAAGGTCCTGAATACTAGAAATAGTTGGCATCTCTAAGGTTCTTTGATGGAGGGAATACGTTATGTTAAAACTATAAATTGTTAACGGTATCCATTTCAGACTAACAACGTGTGTATGTGTAAAGGAGGGTTCATCAATATTTCATTGCTTAGTTAGTGTAATAGCTACCGTGGGATGAAATGATGATTTATTAAAGTTGATGATGACTTCCTTTTTTTTTTAGTAGAACACTCAGGTGTTTTAAGCTAAATAATAAAATATAGCTTCCTTCCTTTCAGCCATACTGTTTAGAGTAACTTCTTTGTAATTTTCATACCGCTTTCAGGCACGGCCATCACTTTAAATATAAGTTATTTGTGAACGTTGAATACAGTCACACACAAGAATAGAGAGAATATATCACAAAATTCTGAAAAAAGTATGGTCACTTGTGTATTTGATTTTATGAGCTTAAAGTTGCAGACACAGAATTTTTTATAATTTCCATTTTATGTTAATCTTTGGTGACAAGTTATTTTTTTCGTGTGAGACGTTAATATTTTTTTTTTTTACTTTTTTACTCTTGCTTGTACATTGTTTGTGTGATTGATGGACGGGCTAATATGAGCTAAGTTAAAGAGGTTTCTTCCTTACTCTCCCACATACTTTGTTAATGAGGAGAAGGAAGGTATAAAACACGGGAAGAGTAAGGAGGCGTCAGGGGCGTGAGGGGAACGTACCAGGGAAACCGACGTCAGAATAGAACTGTTTCAGAGATATGGGGTTTGCTCCGATAAACTTCTTAAAGGGACATTTAGACAATAATTGTTCACAAAGCGCGTTTAAAATTCTATTCAATTTTTTTAAATACTATTCATAGATTGTTTTTTAGCGCTGCGTTTTACGACCCGTTTGGGTTATAGACTTACACTTATTGAAATTATTATACATTAATTATTTTATTATTTTTCTTGAATATAAACTTTTTTGAAAGAAAAAACATATTTTATATAATATATTCATTAATATTTCTATATAATATTTTTAATCTTATAAATCTAGCCCATATATTGTTTATTAATATCTGTTTGCCAAACACTATAAGGGGAACTTTTTGATAAACTAAAATTATTTTAAATAAACCCATGGTTTATTTACGGCCTATTTTTAAAAGACGGAGCTTATACGGCATGCACTTGAATCAGCGTGAATCTATTGTGTACAATTTACTGTAAAAATCAAGTGTAAAGAATCACCGTCCATGAATCCAGCCACTGTTCAACATGTTACACAAAGAATAATTAATCTATATCATCAATTGTTAATTTACATTTCAAATTTGAACCATACACGAGAAAGTCAAAAGGTATAAAATATCATTCGACGTAAAAAAAATGGTAAAATTTCAACTAATCTAATAAACTTATTTGTCCATATTATTTTTGTCAGCACTAGTGTCATGTTTATATATTTGGCACAAGATCTACTCAAACTTCCAATAACTAGCAACATTGGTAATGCTTGTAGCTCAGAATTAAACAACATTATTTGATATGTAGTAACACACTTCCTATATGGAAATTATAACCCACATAAAATACCCTAAATTGGCCGAAATACTACCGGTACATGTTAAAATGGATATCTATCTATTAAAATAAAATACCCTATAAATCAATTAGGTCAAACATGTATTAATGCTGGGAATCAACCATTACTTTAAAAACCCGAGTAAGAATCTAACAAACATGGACATAATTCAAATGTGATAGCTTTCCCCCCTCACCCTACCGCTAGGGAAACGGGGCGAAGACTTACAGACTGGACTTAATTTGGGAATTGAGACTGGTTCTGACAGAGAGAGACAAAGTTAAGAGTTGCTTATTATTAGATAAACAACCAATAGGTTAAAAAAAATCACAATAAACAATTAACGCTTACACATTTGCCTTGAAAATAAGAAGAATACTTATGAAATTTATCAGCTTTGAGGACATTAAAAGCGCATGCGCTAACCATCTATTTGGAGAATATATTATTACATAACTAATTGTTGCTGTCGTAGTTTCAACAGTAGTCGATTACTTTATGGTTAAATATTTTGGCAAGTTAATCAATTTTAAATCAAAGATTAAGTGCTACCAAGCATTCATAAAGTCCAGAAACACTTTTAAACAAGTCTATTAAATCCAGGATGGTCTTCTTAAACACTAAACCAAAGGAATGAGGGTTTAGTTTTTTTTTGGTGGAGGAGTACAATTTTCTTCACACCTCCTTAAATTGTGTTTGAGGATACATTCCCTCCTCCTTTTTAAATTGAGAGCAGACCTAGCTGGTGATAATTGCCGCGGAGGGCTAGAGCGCGTGATTGAGCGGCAGACGCACATGGTCGGCCGACTGTGCTGCTGTCTCCGGTAATTTCCTGAAGCTGTCACATTGTTAGTGGCATAGCTAACCTTTGCTAGCTCCTGGAAACAGATGTTGTGGTGGGAAATACTAGTGTTGGCGGTAATGATGTGTCGCGAGCTTTTCTTCAACTCGTCGCCTTGTTAGCTGGTTTCCGGATGCTAGTCCCATCTATTAACGTCACGTTCTAAATCTGTTGAAAAAAAGAAGATAGGTTACTTTACTGTTTGAATGTGTCCCCCACATGAGGCGTTAATACATCTTGTTTGTCCCGGAATGTTCGTGTAGGACACTTTGAGAAGATATCAGAAAAAAACAACAAAGCGTATCGTCTTTCACGGTGAAACAAGAAGATCCACTGATATGAGATATGTGGGGCAGACATATTGAGCTAGTTAAATAACACAATGTCACGTGGTTTATATCCAACTTAGATTTTCATAGAAATCACGTTATTTGAAAACTAGAAACTTATATAGAAAACTACAGTTGTTGTAATCAATATATTCTTAGTCCATTTAATTAACTATTTAAAGCGAGGTAATACAATAATATATAAGGACATATTGTTGAAAGCCTTCAATAAATTTTTCGATGAACCTTTTAATAAATACATTTTCGAACACCTTAGAAGTCTGCTTAGTGAGGTAATATCCCCGGTTTGATTCCAGACATGGCCGAAAAAATTGTCATTGCTGAAATATGGGCTACTCCTTTCACAGTGCTGAATTGACGGTTGGGGGCTGGATGTTATCTATTATAGTTTAAATGTAGGATAGAGTGTTGTACCTAGAGCAAAACGTACCAAGGAACACTTTTCGTTTTCCGGTCTGTGCTGTAACCAGTTGATTTATGGTGGAAATATTTTGTGAAGAGGACGTCAAAGAGCGTCTGTTTTTGAGTGAATCTAACAAGGTCTGTGATTGCAAGACGTGATCTAAAATTTAACCTGCAGTTTGTAAACTTTTTGTTGATAGTTTATTGTGATTTATTGGAAACCTGTAATATGTTTGCATTAAACAATTGTGTAATCGTATTCACCATTTACTGCTCTCTTTAGCTGTAATTTTAAGTATGAAAATAATATTTCTTAGAAAGCACCTTATTGTACCAAGGGACACAAACACATGACATACCTTGGAGCATGTTCTGGTGTGAAAAGGGCGCTTGTTAACCCAGATGCTATGAAAAAAGCAATAGAAGCTGTTACTGCTGATCCAGATAGGATCTTGGAAGAATATTTGATATTTACTGTGTAGCGTCTATCCACTAGATCGTAGAGTATTTACTGAAGATAATTTCCTATCTTCATTTGTAAAGCTTGATTCATATGTTCGCCGAAAATAGAAAGCAGAATCTGCCTCAGAGTGCAAACGAAGAATGCGTGTACTGTAACCACCATTATCGGCAATACAAAAGAGTTGTGTTATTTGTATTCTATGGACTCATGAACTTTATGTTGGCTCCGACAAAATATCCTGGAAAACATACATGTGTGACCTTAGTATTCAGTCCTAACATGGATTTCGATATTTTTTTAAAATAAGAGAGGTTAGGGTAAGAGTACGCACCTAAAGAAAAAACGGTCATAGCTTTAAAATTTTATACTAAAATTAAAAATATAATATGTAAACAACTACTCCAAAATATCAACTTCTTTAAAATGCAAACAATATTTGGCTAACGTTCTTAAAACAGGTAGGAATGATTTTTTTAGTACAAAACTGTACTGTGCGTACTCTTGAACGACTAGGCGGACAAGAGTACGAAATATGTCGGCCAAATATCCGCGAATCTTGTCATCAACAATGGTCACGTATGTAAGGCCCATTCAGACTCACTATTTATTCTTCATCTTACTGGCACAACTTTTCCTTTCCTCTTATCCTCCCGTTTTCTCTTTCTTTCCTCTCTTATACGTTTCTTTTCTTCCCTATCTCTCTGTTTCTCTTTGAAACTGTTCTTAACTAGGGTTGATGACATTATTTCAGATTTTTGTGACTTTTTTCTATTAAGGTGCTAATTGGTAGAGGTTAGAGCTCTGAGATTGGTGTGTGGCGTTGCTGAATGAGTGGACCTGTAAAAGTACTTGGTTGTTTATGCAAGACTAATCCAGCCTCTTTATTAGCTTGAGAAGGGGGGAGGGGGGCATGCTGGGAGCTGAGCAGAATCATTTACTTCAGAGCTAACTTGATTCCCTAATACCATGGTGACAGAGCAGATACCTGTAAGTGAATCATGTTGATTACCACATAACAACACTGTGTGCCCAATTTGTTAGAACGTGTTAGAATTTGCTCTCGTGCCCCTTCAAGGGAGCATGCCCTATGACTTGGGAATTTTGATTATCACTGACCACTACCATCTTGCTCGCGGAAAGTGAACAGAGAGAGGGAAAATCGTTATAGACCTTATACTTTTGATATAAATAAGGATTTAGGAAGAAGTGTAATGCCAAGAATGGCAATAGCATTTAGTCATGTAAGAATACGGAAAGAGTGCGGGTAAGAGTTCACCCGAACTCTTAGCCGATACCGTACTTAGTACTAATGCCCGACATTGTAGGTTTTCTTTAAAAAACTGGTACTATAGATGCCTTCTCATGCCACTTTAAAAGCAAATGTTGCAGAGGTTACAAGAGAGACCCATAAAATTTTTTTGCGCTACTGTAGAAAGTATTTACTCCTTGTAGCGTTCATTAATGCATCAAGTTCTAAGGCCAAAATATTATAAAATAAATGGTACGGAGCTCCGCATGGACTTTCTCGCTCTATTGTTTAAAAATTGAAATATTTACTCAAAATTCATAATATAATATACACTAGCGAACCCGAGAACAAATTACGCTATACATACGTAAAATATTTTTTGATTCACGGTTTTTAATTGTATAATTTTATTTTTAAGGGATTAACGTCTTCATCTTTATATTTGGACCAATAAAAAATATTAATATTGGGTCTCCAAGGGTCAATAATTCGTATTAAATTTTTGAATTATGGTTACAATTTTCAGCATTTTATTAGGGGTTGCAAATATGATGGTTTTCGCATTGCTATTACATTTCTCTTTTATAAATTTTGACCAATAAAATAGGTAATTATTGACTATTGATTCTAAATTGAGAGAGATAGATAATTGATATGCCGGGGGTGGATCCATGAGGGGGTTGGGGGCGCACGCCCCCTTCAATAAATGAAATCAATTAAATCAATGCTAAAGTCACTAATAGTTTTATTGTCGCATAATACTATCCCACTAACCAAATTTCATTTAAAAAAAAATTCTATTGGTACGTATTATTAAATGATTAATATACGATAATTATTATAAATACTTAAGACAATCACATTAAGTATTAAAATTGTGAAAATAGGCATTAATGTAGTAAGATTGTAAAGCTTTGGCTATATTATATATATATATATATATAATTAAATTTTCACCACGTTTAAGTATCCGTTCGGATAATACGCCTACATGAGCTACGCGAAAGGGATAGGAATGAAGAGAATATTTTTTTTTAAGGAAATGTACTCTCAGTTTTGTGGAGGAAGAGTGGAAAAATAATCAAAAAACCATTCTTAATGCAACCCACTGGAATTCTAGCTCTGATCTTCAGGTCACAGGAAATCCAAAAGAGTGAAGTGCTAGACCATACTATCACCGATGCGGATGTTTTTAAATTTAATTTTTGATAGCACATATTTAATGGGAGGTGTCTACATTAAATAAAAGTAAATTTACTTAATAATAATACAATAAACTTAATTGATAGCGTGTCTGAAAAAATGTAGTGTTGCCTGTCAAACTCAATCATGTTAAATAGTCTACATATTATTTGACAAGCAGTTTCCTCTCAGCTAAAGCTCCCTCGCATGAATGAACATAATGAAAATATCCATGAGTGATCGATGGTCTTACATCAACAGGTGAAACTATTTCGAAAGCACCCTATATTTTCATCCCCTCCCTTCCCCACACCCCTCCTATTTTTGGCTGAAGGGTTCTCTAACCCCAACTTTCTACCCTCACTTTAGTAGCGTGTAATCTCGGGTATTGGTCCAAGGATCGTAGTGTGTGTCACATACGACGTGTGAAAAATGAACCCTCCCACCCCCTTTCTGTCATAACACAAGGAGGGAGAGAGGGGTTGGTCGCAGAGAAACTAAAAGGATACTTCTCAATGTATTCTCAACTAAATAACTTATATTATTTTGTCGGCTATTACTACGTTCAACACGAGGAATAGCGGAGAAAGATGTTGCTTGTACATGAACATCAAAGCTCGGGAGAGCTAAATGAGGTATCGCTTCAAGTATCATATTCGTAAATTTGAAAAATTACAGTTTGACACGGAACACCAGGGCAAGGTTCCACATTTTAAATAAACGATCAAGGAATATTACCAACACACACTTCGGTGGCTGCGTGGTCTAACGCGCTACTCTCACAGTAGACTAGACTGCCAATGATGGGGAGATCGATGTTCGAGTCTTGGTCAGCTGTACTGAGGTTTTTTTTTCCAAAATGGTTTTCCACTTTCCCTCCATGCAAATGCGGGTAAACTTCCTACAAATATACCCTTCCTAATTCCTAAAACCATTAGTGTAACTAGTACATAAACGTACAACCCGAACGGTTAGTAAGATGCGGTGCTAAATAAACCCAACCTAATTTAAGAAGTAGGTGTCAGGAGGGTAAACTGGAAGAAATGCATCCACATTGCTAAATAGAAGAAAACCATATAATTAATCATATGTAGAAATAATATTTGTACTACCTGTATCATCGGTGGTTGCATGGTCCAAGGCATCGCTCTAGTAATAGACTGGACTGCCAGTGAAGGGAAGTTTGGGTCGAATCCCGGTCAGGTCTACTAAGTGTGGTGTTTCTTCCTTTCTTTATTATGGCCCAAGGAAATGTACCCCTCATTTGCTCGGAGGGAGATTGTCAAACCATTTAGTAGACATACATTTGTACTATATAATGTAAACTGGTACAGCACATGCTTTTGACAGCATGGGTTCTAGCCCAGTTGCTGTACTAATATACATTATTTGCGGCTCAAAGCACAGTAGGACGAAGATGATGAAGATATTATAACTATACCAGTATTCATTTGACCCACCTCAGTGGCCGAATGGTCCAAGCCATCACTCTCGGTTTGAACTAGCCTGCTGATGATGGGGAGATTGGGGCTCGATTCCCGGTCGGTTCTACTGAGGGTGGCTTTTTCTAAATTGTTTCCCACGCTCCCTCTACGTAAATTCGGGTACATGTCCTCTAAAATGCCATATTTCTCATCCCTACCCCATTAAAGTTATATAATATATCCGTACAACCTTAACAGTTAGTAAGACGCAGCGATAAAAAAAAAATATTGGCTTGGAAAATATATGTAAGAGCATCGTGTGAGTTCTTCCTTCTCTAAACTCTTCATTGCACCCGACCGGGAACGATGTTGGTCTCCAAGTTTAGGCTTCTTTACACTATCCATGATGCCAGATATATCTGTACATTTACTTACACCACGGCTAATTCTAAATCACATGGGCCGTATTTTAGGTTAGATACAGTCCTGTAACGCGTATCCACGAATGATATAATATTGACCTCTCAGCTCTGGAAATATTTTAGTTCGAATCCCAACTAGCAACTACAATTGGATATATTGTACGATTGGTTTATATATAGTTGACTAAAGTAATAATGCCCTGGATGCTGATAACACATTCTTGAGGTGCAAATGAAAATAAGTCATTCTCTGATAATATAGGGTTCATTCAAGATTTATAAATAAGATATGTTACTGGGTTGATTCAAACAAAAGCTATCTTGACGATGTGAATAACTCATTTGTTATCACTACCTGCACTGGTGATTACATGGACTACGGTCTTAATAAACTACATTTCTTATGACGAAGAGGCTGAAGTTTTAATCTTGTCGGGGTGCCATGGAGGAGATTTAACTCACTTTACACAAACACCCCATAAATTAAACCGTTAAATAATTTCATTTGTTAAAAAGTATGGATTAAAAAATTATTTATTTATTTATTAGTTTTTTACTAAATTATATTTGATTACAACTCTCTTCGGTGGTTGATTGGTCTAAGGGCTAAGACCTCCCTCTTGCAATATACTGGACTGCCGATGACAGGGAGATCGGGGTTCGAATCTGGTTGAATGTAGTGAGAGTGTTTTTTCCTAAATTAGTTTTTAATCTCTTTCTTTACTCAAATATCCGTACACCTGCTCTAAATTCTATCTTTACTATCCCTGTTACATTATCGTAAATAGTAGTCGTACATATTCGTATAAACTGAACTGGTAATAAAAGAGGGTGCTAAAAATATTCTAGTTTATATTTGTTGTTCAGCTGAAATTTATTTATTCATCACACGCCTCGGTGGCGTAGTTAGCTAATGCGCCAGTCATGTTGAGCTAGACCACCGAGGACGGGGAGATCGAGGTTCTAATCTCGGTCGGGTGAACTGGGGGTGGTTTTTCCTAAATGGTTTTCCACTCTCCCTCCACGCAAATGAGGGTTCACCTACTCTAAATTCAAACTTACCAATCCATTACCAATCCTAATCCATTAGCGTAATTAGTACTTAAGCGTTTAACCTGAACGTGTAGTAAGACGCGGTGATAAGTATTATTATTTATTCATTAGTAGCAATTTTTTTGTGGGTTTGTGAGGAAACCCTTATGTAGATGTTTGTAAAAAAGAGTCAATCTAAACAAATGAGGTAATGTAAACTATGATTAAAAGTTCAGGGGCTTTGTTTATTTCTCAGTTGCTATTTTAGAGAAGATATATTTTATATATTGACCCTTGCTAAACACCAGCACTAACATAGTTGTATTCGTAGTTAAATTTGTATTTGCAAGCGTCACATTGTCTCAGGTTTGTAAGTTGGTGGGGATCTATTTAGAAGGTGCATACTGAATACTACAGTAATATTTTTGTGATTGTTGTTATAATTATAGTGATAGAGATTATAAGTGTCTTGATGAATGTAATAGTTAATATAAAGTAGGGAAATACCAGTTCAACTTTTACAATTATAGTTTAATAAATTAAATATTCTCGAATCTAGATCGAAGTTTAAGTATTTATCAAATATTGTTTATTATAATATTAAATAGAGCAAACTTACATATCTTTATACAATCATTATCATATGAAAAAGTTATATTGGAAAACTTATTTAACAGATTTCATCCAAAGTTGATAAATTGCATTGCTCATACATATAATTCAATTATTAAAATTTGTCTTATGTGATTATTAATTTGTAATTTACTAGGCATGAGAGCACAATATGACAAAAATAAATTAAAATAATATATATATATATGTGTGTACTTTATGTATCAATATTTTTATTGGCGAAGCTCTGTAACTGTCGAAGACGAAATATTTTTCGAGGAAAAGTTTAAGGTGACATATTTTCGAAGAAAAGTCAAAGTTTATCATGCCTATAGTGATTATGATGGTGGTAAAGATAATTTATTTGATTATATTCAAGTAAGAATAGTACAATTATTATAGTAATGATGGTGATTATATTAATACTCTTATAATGTATTTGTAATCAATATTAATACGATCTATGAATATATTATAAGTAATAGTTGTAAATTTATGTTTGATTAAAATAATAATTTCATAAAACATTTCTATTTTTTACAATAACATAATAGAACCGTGGATTAAAATAAATAAATTTAATTATTTGTGAAATAGTGGTGGGATGGTATATATAGAAAATGCAAACATTATATTTTTCAGTCATTTAAAATATATATATATATATATTAATATTATATCTGCATGACTACTACCTGTAAATGTGACATCTGCAAATCTTATGATAAGCTGTAAATCTATGTAGTATAAGTAGCGTTTGAAGTTGCGAAAAACATAATTTTGAATGGAATCCCAAACGTAAGCAATGTCTTGATTTTGGTAAATGGATACTGAGTCAATTTAAGATATCTTTCCCAAGTTATTGCACTGAATTGGTTTTATTTTAAGTTTAATTTTCAAATCATTGGATCTATTCAAATATTTTCCCTGGTGGTTTTAATAGGTTAAATAATTTGTAAGATAGTTTTAATAATGCGATGGAATTGCCTTTGGAGTAAGCTTGCTCAAATTATATTACAGGATGAATTCAGTATTTTTAATGCGAAACTTAGGTTTACAAAATATCATAAGATTAAAAATATAATCACAAATTTATGAACATAATAACGGGTGTAATTTAATAATCTCTCGTTTCCATCCCCCAACCCAACTTTCTCACACACACACATTTATACTAATATTTTATAGGAACCATCAACATCATTAGGTCATCAATCTTGCCATTGGTATTGCCGCAGCTCACAACCTTTGCCTACCCTTGGCCAAATTGCTTACATCTTTGTACCTTCTTCTGCCAACATCATTCGCTACCTGATTCATGCTCTCCAGTCTCGGTATTTCTCTTGAATGTCTCCCTTCCACACCCTCTTCTATAATTATCTTCGTCAAACCATCATGTCTCAGTAAATGGCCTACCATGTTAACTCTTCTTTGCTGTATACTTTTCCAAAGCTTTCTTCCTTCAATTGCTTTTCTTAGAATTTCTGTATTGCTATCATCTCCATCCATGATCTTTTCAACATTCTTCTTTAGCACACCATTTTAAATGTTTCTAATATCTTTCGTTCAGTAACGTCATTGGTCCATGTTTCACATCCGTAAAGCGCAACACTATATATATATATAT
>CABFWO010000161.1:91677-142278 GCA_902155825.1 Timema genevievae | reverse complement strand
ATATATATATATTCATCTAGGAACCTCTCTCCGATTTCCATTTTAATGCCAGCCGTCGATGTTGGTAATGTCTTCTTGTTTTGAAAAGCTTTCTTTCCCCACGATATTCTACTTATAATATATTTCTTGCTTCTGTTATCTTCGGTTAATTTACTTCCTAGGTACAACTCCATTAATTGCTATAACTTTTCTCCACCTAGTTCTATATTCATTTGACTGATTTCTCCTTTACTGAACATCATGACTTTTGTTTTAGATTTCTTGATTTTCATATTATATCTAATTTTCAATACTCCATCCATTCTTTTCAATAGTTACTTAACATTCTCTTCATTTTCAGCAAAGATAGCAATTTCATCAGAAATGAAGTGTGCTGATAAGATCTCTTATTTTTTTTCCAGGCATAGTTACTTCTTTTAGGATAGGAAGCATCGTTTGGAAAATACAATTTTTTTGCTGATCAATATTGATAACAATTTACTATATTATTTGTATTATTTTGTATGTATTGATAAGATCACTCTTGTCAAAAGAAACAGCTGCAAATCACACAACTTGGCGTTTTAACACGTAAAAGTATAACTCTTTTCTTCTCACCGCATCTCGATATCCACTAGGGTGAAAGTGGGCCTAATAACTTTTCTGGCTATCAGATAAGGTCCTCACTATGAAAATTGAAATCTACTTCTTAGAGCATCAACAATTCTTTGCACTTTCTGAACCAACCGATTATATCAATATTGTGTTCCACCAAAAATAATTATAAATATACCTTCTAAAAATAGCACACTATTGTGGCCGCGTGGCCAAAGTCACAAGTTTCATGTTTTCATGTTAGCTGATAACGAGACTGAATAAAAATCCCTGCTGAATATACGGAGGTATCTTTTCCTAATTAATTAACACTTTCCAAATTTAGATATTCTTCCTTATCTCCACCCCACTAGAGTAAATACGCGAATAGCTGGGCGAGACGACCGAATTGTATCCCTAGGAATTATATCTACAAAATCCTAGATTGTATCTATTATATCCACAAAACCATGGATTGTATCTACTGGAATTATATCCACAAAACCATGGATTGTATCTAAAGATGAAAATTTTCCGCAGTGGTGGCATACGGTGGAGGGGTTAAATTGTAGAAGTGGCACCTAGAGCCTATTATACTTTAAAATATAGTGTGTTAAGAGACGAGTGGGTTATCATAAGGAGGCACGGAGCTGGGGAAGGGGGAAGGGATAGGGGTAATTAGGAAGCACGGAGAATAGGGGAGGGGGAAGACAAAAGTTGGGCCAACCTTAACATTATTTTAATTAACTTATTGATGATAAAAAATTAAAATATGATTAATGAACGTAACGGGTCAACAAAGGCTCGCACTCATTTGTTTCTTTACTACTTTTTTTGGTCACCGCGTCTTATTACCCGTTCGAGTTGTACGCCTATGTACTAATTACTCTAATGTGTTAGGGACGAGGAAGGTTGAATTTAGAGGAAATGCACCCGTGAGAGTGGAAAACTATTTAGGTAAAGGCGCCCTCAGTGCAACCGACTGATATCAAACACCGATCTCCTTGTCATCGGCAGTCTAGTCTATTGCGAGAGTAGCGCGGTAGATCGTGCAGCCACCCAAGCTCGTTTAATGATGTTTCGGGTGTTAACGCCCTGAGGAGAAATTAATCTTAAGTATAAACATTGACATTTGGGATATCTATATCTCGATTACATTATAGTTCCATTTAATCATTTGAAATTATTTTACATAAATATTAATTGAACATTTTCCGTTTTGTAAAATTTTCCGTCTCACATCTCTAATTGTATTCAACATGTCCTGAATTGTATCCACCAAACTGTGAATTGAATACACAGTATCCACCAAACTATTAATTGAATCCACAGCAGTTATATCCACAATATATTGTATTGTATCCACTATAATTATTGATATTACATCCACAAAATCTGCACTGGGGACTATCTATCTCACTGGTATGGTTTTAAATTGTAAACTGCCCGTTACTGTTCGTGTGTGATGAGCTGTGTGATATCCTCGGCCTCCTATCTCCAAGCAGGAGGGGATTGCGCCCGGTCATCAATCATGCCGCCGCTACACGGCTCCAGAAGTGGGCTCTAGCCTAGCTACACTCGTTAGTGTTTACAAGCAAGTAGTTTCAAGGTTGCTGCAGGATCTTCATCATGAGGAACTTGACAAGAGATGGAGAAACAAGATTCATGGACTTTCGTGCGTGTGAAGTTTGTATACAGGACGAGCAACGACTAGAAAAACATTTTCCATTTTCACAGGTACACACAGCTTGTGAGATGTGTGCTTCAAGGAGACACCCAGTTTTCTCAGGTACACACAACTTGTGAGATGTGTGTTTCAAGGAGACAACCAACCATTTTTCTTAGGTACACACAAATTGTGAGATGTGTGCTTCAAGAAGACACCCATTTATCTCAGGTACACACAACTTGTGAGATGTGTGCTTCAAGGAGACAACCATTTATCTCAGGTACACACAACTTGTGATATGTGTGCTTCAAGGAGACAACCATTTTTCTTAGGTACACACAACTTATGAGATGTGTGCTTCAAGGAGACACCCATTTATCTCAGGTACACACAACTTATGAGATGTGTGCTTCAAGGAGACACCCATTTATCTTAGGTACACACAACTTGTGATATGTGTGCTTCAAGGAGACACCCATTTATCTCAGGTACACACAACTTGTGAGATGTGTGTTTCAAGGAGACAACAATTTTTCTTAGGTACACACAACTTATGAGATGTGTGCTTCAAGGAGACACCCATTTTTCTTAGGTACACACAGATTGTGAGATGTGTACTTCAAGGAGACATCAAGCCTATTAAGACAATATTTGTATTTCTTATTTAAGAATTATGATAATATTTGATTCTTATCTTAATTGTTTGGCCGGTAGAAAGACAGAAACAAGAAATGTAATATATAAAGGAACAAAGCTAATGGTACAAGGAGATATAATTGAAATTTCATTGAAAACTACACGGCTCAAATGAACGATATTGGTGTTTTTAGGGTGTAAGTTCTGAAAGAGCAGGGGAAGAGGGAAGGAGGTCTTGTTTGGTGTAGACGAGGAAGAAAGATGATCAATGAGTCGAAAAGGAAAAAAAAACTTTTCCTTTAGTCACGCTGGAATGTCGTCCCAAGTGCTTATCGCTATCCCTCCATCTCGTTCTTTAACAATATCTTGTTGGTTCAATTAAAACTCCCCGGGCGTGCATGTTTCCTCCCCCCTCACCCTCTGTCCGTCGCATGCGGGTCTGACCGTCAGCTGCCTCTTGACGCATTCTTTGGACAGCGCTCGCGCGTCTCCATTCTCTCATGAGTCTCATCCCTGTCCACAGTCAGGACGGAACAAGAATGGACCGCCATTACATGAGCCACTATGTTGGATCTGAGCGTTTTATAGACAACTGGTTTTAAATTCTAAGGAAATGCACAAGCGTTCTATTGGACTAGTTACGATTACGGGCAAGAAAAAAATTACCTTGATATTGAAATATTTTTAAAATGATCCAATTAGGCAAAACACTTAAGTTGGGTTGGATTTTAATTAATAAATGATACGTTCCTTTACTAGACACTGATTCACATAATATAACAATTCCTATGGCTTATTTTTAATTCAATATATTATTCAAATGTTTAATATAACGAGTATTGTGCGACTATATTCTCATAAACCTGTCTTAGGCTTCACAATAAACAACTACAATTAGAACCTAGCCTTTTATCATGATGACACTTATAATCAATTAAAATCCTGACTTGAGACTTATTGACGACAATTGGCTAAAAATGCTGACTTCACTTTACATCAGTGGAAACATAAGCAATATCCCGGTTGGGTAGAAAGACCGGGTGAAAATAAAAAGGTTACAAGTAATAACCATAGAATATATTAAATAAAATATAGTTTTAATATCTTTACTTTACATCCATTTCTGTTTCCAGCCTGTGGCCTGGGTCAGCATTTTTAGTAGATCCATATATTTTCCACTACCGGATTGTTAGGTCTGTCGTAGCTTCGTATTTCTATAATCTGCCCTAAGACTAGGACAGCCACAACATCCAGTCCCCGGCCGTTAATTCATCACTTTGAAAGGGTAAACCCACATTTCACCAATTAAACATCTTTCAGCCATGCTGGGAATTGAACCCGCGACCCTTAGCTCAGTAGACAATCACGCTACTGACTAAGCTAAGGTATCGGATGAATGTATTATCTATTTTCTTAAAATAATTAACATGTTGTAACTTTTGTTTAGTTTAATCTACTGTCCAACTCTCAATTTTTAGTTTGTTCCTAATATAATACAATTTTAATACCATCCAATCATATCAATATTTTGTTTTGAAACCATGTTCACAAAATAAAATACATCCTAATACAGCTTGATAGGTATTTCTTTACCCGCTTCGGTGGCCGTATTGTCAAATGTGCTACTCTCGCAATAGGCTAGACTGCCGATGGCTGGAAGATCTAGGTTCTAATCTCGGTTGGGTTTACTGAGGGTTGTTTTTCCAAAACACAGTTTCACTCTCCTTTTACGCAAATTCCGGCCCACTTCCTCTTCATATAGCCTTCCTAATCCCTAAAACCAATAGCGTAACTAGTATTCAAGCGTATAGTCCAAACGTATAGTACGACGCAATGCTAAACAAAAAAAAATATGTTTTTTCTTTTGATCTAGCGATTCAAACTTTTTGAAATCGCTAAAAAAAGAATCGATGCGTGAATTGGATCAAGACCTTTGAATCGATTTAAAAATGGATTAATCGAAGGTGATGAATGTATTTTCGAAAAGATCATTCCAAGATCGAGCATCCCTATCTAGGTATAATATTCTACAAACATTTGTCCTGGAATCCTCAACTCCAAAATATACGTGCTGATGTTTTACTCCGCCTTAATTTGCTAAAAATATTTACAGGAACAACATGGGGTCCATCTACAAATACTTTAATAAAGACATACAACATATTCTGCCACCGCGCTATGACATATTGATATCAGTCCCAAATGACTTTTATTCCATACTACGTGTTCTGGAACGACATGCCATTCGTGTGTCATATCGAATAAAGTTACCAAGTCCCGTCCGTATCTTAGCTCTAAGATATAAATTGATTTACCGCCAATTTGCACCCATATACTTAAAACTCCGTACTCGCTACTTTAGTCGAGCCGTTGATGCAAAAAAAAAACTATCTTTAAGGAAATACTGACTTTTGAAGTAAAACACAAACGCCCTATTCAACCTTCAGACTCTCATATTTTCAACATCCACCAAATGACAGTTCCAGACGATCCTCCAAACAACAACATGAATCCTGCATCAAATCTTCCTTCTCCACTCTACGAGTGAATATGTTTTTTTATAATATCTTAATTTTGTAAGCTCTGTATTATTCCTAAAAATGCATACTTAAAAAAAATTCTTATTTTCCTTTCTATTTCTACCTATCACTTGCCTAAATAAACATGATAAACATAGTACAGCCATGGATTATGATAACACCTATTGTAAATAGGTAATGCGATTTAAAATGGGGTCAAATTAGACCCAATGATAGTATTTGTGTAGTAGAAATATCACTATAGTAGTAGAGACTTAAAACAAATTGTTTTCCCCTCCTCTATACATGTGAATGTGTGTGCAATTTTTAAAACAACCTAACTCACCCACACCTTATTAGATTGATTATAATAATAAGTCATTTATAACCTTAGTTTTACGTTCGATAATGATTACGATTAAATCACTAAACGCCATGTAGGCCTGCACACACAACATAAATATCTTAAGAATGGTAGACAAACAGAACTTAGGTAAGTTCTAAACAGTTGCGTGTTTGTGTTTCCAAGATGATATTGGTTCACATTCCAGACTGTTATCAGTAGGGGGATTCATTGATACTAAGTTCAGCAGGGCTATATTTATATTAACATATAGTTCCAAGTTTGGAGCCTGTGTTTTGCTATCAGCTACTTATATTACTTTAAATAAAAAATATGTCTTAAGGATGTGTAAAGTTTCTTAGAAAAAGTGCACTGGTATTTGCCTATAACTATGAAAAAAAATCACTTGATGAAACCAACTCCACATATATATAATATTTTATGTGCATTTTTCGAACACCCTTATATCAACAACTGACTTAAAAACTAACCTAATACTAAGAAAAGAACAAAATTTATTCCTCCATTCGACAATTTACCAATAATAAATCTTCGACCATGACGTGAATGGAATCCAAGACCCTTAAGTTAGGGGCCCTAACTCACTTGGCAAACGCTCTACCGAATGTGGTAAATAGTTGTACTCATGCCAGTGAATTCTGCGGGGATCCGAGCCCTTACCTGATTACTAATGGTGACAAAGTGTAATGAGAGTATAATGACTTTGACTGATCGACCACCGCTGCTGGTATCTGGGTTCTTCACACGAAAGTTGATTAAGGTATAGTAAATTGTTGTTGCACATAAAATATTTTTTCAAATAGCTAAAACTGATTGGAAATTAAATCAAACCCAGCCTCTAACCACATAAACTAAAAAGTATTATTATTTTCAAATAAATGTTAAATTGACTACATGATGTACGTGTAGCCAATATTATCCGTTTGTATGTGAATGGGAAGAGCTGACATAACTCTTTGGTTTTCAACGCTACAAGTGTGTTCTTCAATACTGCGCAGTGGAGACCGTATTTCTCTTTTGAAACTTTGAAACGCCTCGGCGCATAAATAGGTGCTATTGGCCTGTAGTAATTTAAAAAAATAAATTTTAACCATCCATTTAATTTATTTCACATTATACAGCCGTGTAAAATCAAAAGTAAAAGTTTTTTTTTATCAAGACAACCTTTTCATGTTTCACTGTAAATATTTCAAATGGTTCTAGAATTTTTTTAAATGTTATTTAAAATATATCCATTTCATACTTTGCAGGTGTTGTTCTCTACTATTACTACCGCTACTATAGAATGATTTTCTTTCCATTGTAACGAGACTTATGACGTGATATATTTGGAAACTTGTGAAACCGAGTGAGACAAATATTAATTTTTATATTTTGTAAAAAATTAAGTTTTTTAAAATTATTTTTTTATTTCATATTGCTTTCACTAGATGCAGTTAATATTATATTACATAGCATGCTTACTCCATAGAAATAACGATGTTCATTTTTAAGCTAAAAAATGGCAATTATGCTTGGACAAAGACAGCGCTAACGTGGAAATCATTGAGTCAAAAATAGATGGTAAATTTCCATAAAAACCTGTAATGAAATTTAAGAGTAGAATGGCATATGGTGATAGTGTGTTGGTTCGTTATCTTTAATAGTATCATTGTGTATAGTGATATAATGAACGTATCTATTTTGTTTGGTTGATCTAAACTAGAAATAAGCAATTGTTATATGACATCTTAAACATATACATATTAAAGAGATATTGTTACATTCACCAGAAAATTAAGGTTCTAGAACGTTCTGATAGAATTTCTCTCTAATACCCAGATAACACACTTGACTTCACCATTTAAACCTTAACTAATATGTTGCACACTTAATAAAAATAAAAACTATAATGTGAGTCTACCTTATTAGTTTGTAGACTAGCTCATACATAAACACAAAACATTATTACAAATCGCCTTATATAAGGTATTAACATTTATTTTACTTCACTGTTGGAATTATAATCGTTGGCAATGTGATTGCACGCTTTTTTTATTCGCAACAATCGCAGAGTACGAGATTCTCATAATCTTCAATGATTGTTGCTATGGAACGAATAGGCTTGAAAATAAATTATTTTTCATTAACATTGAAGTGATCATATAATGTTGAGAGTAAAATTAGCCGTCTTACTCATTTGAAATGATTTACTTAATTTAATATACGCCTTTTAATTGGCAATTACCAATCACGTCACAGATTGTCGGCAAAGTTCGTTTCTATTTGGAACAAGTTCAGTTTGGGTTTGGGTGTCTACAGAACAAATCAAACTATCTGATTCAAGAAGCGTAAGATTTAGGTTTGCATTATTTAGTTTAGATCACATTAGTTTAGTTTAGTAGGAACACGTTGTTGAATTTATTTTTCCATAACAGGAATATGACACAAGCTTTTTGTACCAGTTGTATCTAGATTGTTATGAGGGTGAGGTCATGCATGATGTAGTACGAGAAATGCTTTGCATGTGGTGTGCTGCTCCTCTTAATGACGTTTAAATGCTCTAAACGTGAGCCCATTAGAGATTAGAACGTGTGTTTTGTAAAACTTAACTGTTAACATTTTACTTTAAAAAAATACTTTCTAGTTTCGTTGAAGATGAAGTTTGAAATTTTGAGAAAAGTGGGTGTATTCATTTATCTCTTTAATGTCAAAAATACAATGAACAGTGGCTTTATCATTAAAAAGTTTTTCGCTATAATGAAAGGTATGGAAAAGTTTGGTCCATTGTTTCACCAGTTATGAATTTCATTTTCATCCTGGTTGAATGTGAATGCCTTCATTTGCATATTCTTCTCACTAACTGGTCATAGCTTCTGACAATAGCGCAACAACTTTTGACTGGCTTGGGGCTATATTCACAACCTGGTAGGTACCCAGGCGGGTAAAACATAGGCTAGCAACCTGACAAATATGGAACAAAAATTATAGTTGGCATGACTATAAAAGTTTGCAAAAATAATGTAACAAATCTGGCAAACAAAATTTGATGTAAAAGGCGAACATAATATGACAAATATGGTGATTATAATAAATCATATGGAAATCATAATGTTAAAATGCGTATTATACATAATGCAAAACAATTATCAAACAAAATGTAGATAACGTATAAAACTAAATCCAACAAGCATAGAAATCACAATATTACAAGAGTGACAAGAATAGTTCAATATACCTGGCAGATATAATGTGGCATATCTGACAAACATATTGTAACATATCTGACCAACATACTTTCTCATTCTATTGCATTAGAAACTCGAAAGTCTACTGTTTTGCTGCACTTACAAAAATACAGAAGCTACACCTATTTTGAGCCAATTCTATCCAGTCCACCTCATTACACCCTATCTTTTTCAGGTCCATTCTAATGCTATCCTTCCATCTGCGGTTAGGTCTTTCCAATGGTCTCTTCCAATTGGTTTTTCCAGTCAGTACCCTGAAAACGGTTCTAGACGGTTCACGGTTCACGGTTCTTCTATTTGCGCTGCATGCCCTATCCACCGTAATCTACGAGACTTCAGAATCCTAACAATGTCTTGTGATGAGTACAGGGTATGTAACTCATAATCATGTTAGCTCTTCCAATTATCAGTAGTCTAATCCCTTTTTCGACCAATTATCTTCCCTGCACCTTGTTTTCAAACACACTAAGTGTTTTTTCGTCATGTAAGGTAAGACACCACGTTTAAAACCCATAGATAACAACCGGTAAAACTATTGTTTTGTACATTCTGAGTTTTACATTCCTTGGCAGTAAGCAAGATGACAACATATTAGTGACCGAATAATAGTATGCATTTTCCGACCGTATTTTTTCTTAATTTCCGAATCTAATATTGTTATTGCAAGTTAAATTTGTTCCTGAATATTTAAGCTCATTAATTAAGTTAAATCGTTATAAATAGAATGATTCTGACAATGACCCACCCTGGTATATAATGACCTACATTTGTGACTAATGCATAGAACGCATGGGCTTTAAAAATTAATAGTATCTAATATTCTCTATCAATAATCTTCAAATTGGATAAATATACTTTTGGACAAGCATTAAAAAAAAATCCAAGAAGATACCAAGGTCAATCTTGAATTTAAATTACCAATATATTAGTACTATAGCGAGTGTTATGCTGCTATTTATTTCCATTGCTAAGCTAAGCAATAAGTTTGATTATAAAAATTACTGTTAAATAATTCTCTAATGACATTAGCTTTGTTTGAAGACGTCGATATTACGGTTGTACACACACTTGTTACACTTGCAAACCCTCTTGGTTTTACTCAGTTTCAAATTAATGGAAACCGTGACCCCAGATGATCTGGCATCATCAGCCCTGTCACATCACTCGTCTAAGGTTAGCATTCATAATACATTAAATTTACATTTCCCAAAAGATATGGCCAATCTCAAACCATCCAAGTGTGTTGGGCATTTTGGAAAATAAAATGTCCGGGAATTGTTAAACACACGGATTTTCGACAATGGCTGGCATTTTATGTGATCTCCTTATCTAAGTTATTTGAATGTGATTTATATAATATAACTATGGATAGTGGCAAGACTTCGTAATTTTTAGGTTAAAAATGACTTAAAAATGAATTATAAATAATGTTTGGGTGTTTTAAATCATTTTCAAATTTTGGTTTTGAGCGTAACATATTTACTAATTTATGGATAGTGTCTTGGCATCATCAGTCATTTTAGATTTCAGTATTTCAACATGACCTGGCTATGACTCTTACATATTTATACTATTTTGTGAATGCCCTATATATAACGTCTAGTTCGTAATGTTTACATTGCAGTTGGTGGGAGATAATGTATATTCGCTGTTCTAAAACTTGCTATTGTGCTATTCCAGGTTTACTTTATACCAACAAAGTTTACATTAGTTCATGATCTACAAACTCACTTGACTTAGAACACAAAGCCCAGCCCAGCCCTTTTATATTGACTATATAAATTGAAAAACGTTACCTTGAGCAAATAGTAAAAGTCTTTGTCAGATTCAGCCATTTTCTAACAAACGCTTCAGTCGTGTGAACCATAGTCCTAAACTATTAGTCCAGAGTACAAGGACTATGTTTAGAACTATTTGTGTGGCTCTAAAACTAAAGAAATGCTGGTCTTGAGCGTCACCACGAATCAGATTCATGAATCAGTGGCGCAAACCTGACATAGCTATGTAGGAAGGGATGAAAGAACGCGGAAAGAGAGCTGGGAGGGTGGCATGCCAGGAAATGGGGTTGAAAGAAGTGTGGTTAGGGGAGGAGAATGTGTGCATTTACATAATCAATATTTGGGTTAGTGGAGTACGTGCGCTTGTACAAGCCACTATCACGGAAACGAAACATCAACAAAATCCGTGTAGCAGCAGCAGCACACTCGGCCCGGCTAAGTCGGTCTTGTATCAACATTTCGTACAAGTACCGCTGGTAGCAGCACCATTTCCCCCGGGGAAAACGCCACACCACAATCAGGCTCCTGTAATAAATAACACAAGCCATGAAATTAACATTTTCACTTATAATTTTAGATATAAAAGACATTACGAAACTTAGGTGAAACTGCTTAAAAAAAAACTAAACAAATAATGTTCAATTAAAGTTTGTGAAAGATGATACTTAGTTTTCTATGAACCGTCATAATAATAATTATTGTGTTAAGAGCTATTTTTCTATTTTACTAATATCTGATAAACATATTTTGTTTATTTGATGAATTCCGTCAGCGTTGTAATAAAGCAGAAATACTTTGCATTTCCTTAAAATATCTAAAAATAATTCATAATATTCATAATGTAGATGAACTAAACCTAAGAATGAGATACAATAATATAGAAAGAAGTAACTTTTGTTGACGAGAGGCAAATTAACCTACCCCTTCACCTACTAGTGATGCCAATCATTTTCTACGTCATGATTGCTGCGCAGGCCAAATAAATCTTTCTACCTTTGGTAGGATTCTGGTCGGAAAAATGATAATAAATTATATACAGTTTTTTGCGCTCAAGATTAATAGCATATTATAACATGACTTGAGTTAGAAATATATGAAATTGTTTTTAATATCTCTTGTAATTGTCAAAACGTTTTTTCTTTTCTAAATTGGAATCTAGACACCTACGTTTCCTGAAGAAGTTATGTTTTTCAGAACATTTAACTCAAACCTTGCACTTTAAATCTGACGATCTTGACGAGGTAAATAATACCGGTATTTTAAAATAACCTTAATGCGCATCATCTATTAACAAAGGAGTTAAAAAGCGTTTCATTACTCGACCGGGATCTCCTCAAATTCACAGTAAAGGAAATAAGGATAGGGAACTGGAGTTTGTAGGAAATGTAATGGCATTTTCATAAATAGAGTGAGGAAAAATCTTAAGTTCTCCCAAACATCAGCAGACCATGCAAGACGAGACATACATCTTTGTTAGCAAGTCCACCAGTACGTTGTGGTTGATTTATTAAAATGATTTTCAATGTAATTGGATTAAATACTTTAAATGATTTTCAATGTAATTGGATTACATACTTTAAATAATTTGGGCATTTACTCGGCACTTGATAAATTAGTGATTTTAGAGAGATGCCCCTTTGACGAATATTATAGTAAAAATAATTTTAAATATTAATTAAATGTATATATTACATCTGCAGTTCTAAATTTTGCATGATGAATGCGGATAGATTTTAATGCTTATTCTTTTTTACGAAAAGTTTTTTGTTTAGTACAAAATTAAACTTGGTTCCTACAACCTATTATGTGTTTGTGTATTTTAGTCTAAAATTACAACGTAAGCAAAATTGATAGTGAAAAAATAAACAGCTTTATAATTAACTTTAACTGGTACTTGTTTGCAAACAGTAGTTTAAAATAATGAACTTTTTGTTTAGGGGTTTTCCGTGTGTATTTGAACACAAGGTTATTAAACAATTTTATTTGTTAAATAATTTTATTTACAATGAATTAACTGAATCCTCTATAGCCCTTTATATTAGCTCTTTTTAACAAAGCTACAACCAGTAATCCTAACCCATGATAGCTAGGCTACAACAAACTATATTAGCCCATGATAGCTATGCTACAATAAACTATTTTATTCTTTGATAGTTATACTACAACAAACTATATTATCCCTGATAGCTAGGATACAGCAAACGATAATCCCATGATAGTTATGAAGACCACCCCGAGTACACCTTAATAATCTTAGAACCTTGACCTCTCACTATCAATAATGAAGTAGATTACTGTCCGACACCTTAGCTCAGTCGGTAGCATGACTGTGTAGTGTATACTAGGCTAAGGGTCCCGTGCTCGAGTCCCAGTATGGCCGAAAAAATTATTATTGGTGAAATGTGCGTTTACCCTTTCACAGTGATGAGTTAACGGCCGGGGGTTTGGTTTTGTGCCTGTCCTAGTCTTAAATTAAGTTATTAGGTATATGAAGCTACGACAGGCCTAGCAAGTCGGTAGTAGAAAATATATGGCTTGAATAAAAAAGGCCCAGTAACACTGCTCACATTCCCAGTGCAGCAGCACCCCACGGTGGATATTAGTGAACGTTGTCCTATTTTCAGAACATTTGCGTAAGACATAGCTTGTTTGTATTATTAATACAAAGACTCGACACAGATATGAACCCTATACTAACGTAGTTAGGCTGTTTTAGTTGGTAAAGTGATTTGCTCGTGTTTCCAAAGATTCAAGAAGTATCCGAAAGACAATTTTGATCATTTAAAATAAACCATAAGTTCCTAATAATATTTTTACCATTGAAAATATGTTTTGTCACTTGCTCATATGTATCTGACGATCTTCACAAGTCCATCACAGACTCTGCCTTAAACTATGAGTGAAGAATGACCCTGAGCACAGAACAAATCCTGGATAGCTCAGTGGCTAAGGCATTGGCCAAAGGCTTTGGGTTTGATCCTTCGTACTCGGGTGTCATTTTTAAACTAATTTTATATATTAATTTTATGTCGCCCTTCAATTATATTGTATTTTGTCTTACAGAGAATCACAAAAAAAAATTTTTTTTAGACAGTTCGGTTGATTCTTTAAAACAGTTTGTATGCAACATAGAATCATTTTCCATCGTTATTGCACCGTCACATATTATTGAATGAACATTTCTACTTGCGTGATTGAAACTATTTTAGCGTGACCGATGCGACCATTTACACGCATATGGCTGTCTCTTGACTTTTATTTGTAAGACCTGAGTCAAACATTTGTTGCTACATTACTACAAACATTGGGAAACAAAAAAACAAAAATGGCATATTAAATTATACCTAATTTACTATATTTGTTTCAAATATTCTCAACTTCTTTTAAAAAAATGTTACTGTACTTCGTTCATATATTATCGCTCCTTTATCTAAATTATACTTGTAGCTCGTAATATAATGTGTGAAACGAAATAACATACATTGTAATAGAAATATAATAGAAAAAAATAACACCACACTTAACTAAAGAGCCTACTTTAAATAATATACACTGTTACATAAACACATTATTATTGTTCTTTACATTTTCAGCTCGCAATTTAAAAAAAATTACATTAAACAATGTATTGGCCTATAACTCGGAAAATATTTATTTCACATAAATGATTTATATCTTTAAGGATGCTACAGCATTGCGATGACAAGTTATATCATATTTCGTGGAGATGGGATCCAAATTGGAAACTTTCGCTTGTGTAAAGTATCCTTAAATTAATTTTTATTAGAAAATTAGATGAACCATTTTGTTTGTAATTTAAACAGTGCCAAAATAAGTGTTTAGTCAAAATCGTTAAGGCTGATTTATATAAGATAGATTTGTTTCTCTTTTCGCCGCCAAGCAAACTTCCCTTTATTTTAAGGTTGGTTAAAAAACACCTCAGTAGAGATTTACAAAAACCTTAGAAATCAAGTTTTAGCCTGACCAATAAAATTATTTTGGCTATTACCCCCCAGTAATCAATCAAAATCCCCAATTCAATAATTTTTTTTATGATCACAATATTTTATTTACATGAGGGTCAGGTGTAAGTAAAGGACAAAAAATCTGTAGAAATAGATATTAACTTAATGTATCATTAATAAGAATATTTGTCCGAATTAGTGTTTCAGAAGTCTAAATGGACTGAATCCAGACGAGCCACTGATTGAACCCGTGCCTTAAATTACTGTTTTGTTTGGATTTGCAAGAGTTTTCAAAACATATATTATATCTTTAATGTCCCATTTTATAATTTATAATTTATTAAATCTAGGTAATTAAAAGGGATTTAATGAAAACCGTTTACTAACAATTTTATCTAACATTTTTTCGCTCATTCTCTGAGAGAGTTGTGTAGATGTCTACTCTACGATGACCCTTTGACACATTAGGGCTAATGACTTACTTAGCACCGCGTCTTACTACCCATTCGGGCTATACGCTTATGTACTAATTACACTAATGGGCTAGTAGCTGGGAAGTTTGAATTTTGAGGAAGTGAACCCACATTTGCGTGGAGGCAGAGTGGAAAACAGTCTAGAAAAAAAACCACCCCAAGTATACTCGGCCGAGACTCGAACCTTGATCTCCCCGTCCTTGGCAGTCTAGCTCAACACGAAACTAGCGCGTTAGCTTTCTATGCCACCGAAAGGGTGACTAATAACTAAACATGGTAACAGCAGTGGCGGTATAAGGAATCACGCTCAAAATAAATTTGATTTCCGGGGTTAGGGAGATCAGGGGGGAAACTGTGGATGGTATTCCCTTAACGTTTTCCCACTTTTATTCAACTCAAATGCGGGTACGCTTCTTATAAAAAATACATTTTCCTCGTTCACACCCAACTATTACAAATATATGGACAGCCTGGACAGGTAGTAAGATGTAGTGTGCACTTAGTCCTAGTTAATAAACAATGCTTAAAATTTAAAAGTAAAATTTTCTGATTTTAATTTTGGCTGTGAGTACCAAATTTAAAGACTGGGCTATCTAAAAGTATACTTAAAAGCTTGCATTTAATTATGAGTAAGTAAACGAATGAATAAGAGAATAGGTGTATAAATGACTGAATTGTTAATAGAATGAGTGAATGAATGAATGAGTGAATGAATGAATGAGTGGATGAATGAATGAGTGAATAACTGGATACTTGAATGACTGGATAAGCGAATGGTTGGGTTAACGAATTAATGTACAAACGAATGAATTAATAATAGATTGAATGAATGTATAGGTGAGTGAATCATTAATGAATAAATGAATGTATGTACCATCCATAAGTAAATTATATAATTACACTATTTAGCATGAAACCAAGGTTGCAGACTCAAATTGTCTAAATGTTATTTTACAAAATGTAACCTGGGAGAGACTATAAAAAAAAACACTGCTCATGGATTTACACGTCACGTGACCTTTGTATAATATGTCGGGCTCATCAGGCTTAAAACACATGATCAGAGTAATATTGAGTTCTACCCCCTCACTGACTTAGGAGGGGGGGACATGGAGGAGTTATGTGACAAGTACGAGATTTCTATTATGTAAAGCTCTGTCAGTCAGCGATTTGAGTTGTCCATTAATTGAAAAGGATCATCTCTATGACAGTGACGTGGAAGCCTGAATGACACTGATCACTGTCCCTTATCTTATTACGAAAAACAATCAATCGATAATTTGGGTGTGTATGTAGGGGTAGTGACGCGTTATATTGGGCTTTTATGACTCGGCGACTGGGGAGGGCTTATAAACTATGATTTATGTCTGTTTGTGATTGACTGATGCATCGCAGCCATTTATTGCTGGAGACGGACTTTATATTGTTTTTCTGTTGTTTTCTACTTTTACCGTTCTCGATAGGGAGGGAATATTAACCACGAGCCATCAATCAGAGGGGTAGCCAGAAAATAGTTGTTTTGATGTTGTGGTTGTAATTAAAACATTACACTTTTGGTTTTTGGGCAAACATATACGTGATGTCTGAAAGGGTGGCAAGTCTAATAAATATAAATGTTTTGTTTAGCAGTTGGTAAAAGTTAATGGCGTGTGACACTGTGCCACCGGAGTTAATGGGAAATGACTGACTAACATTTCAAAATGGCATTAAAGAAACTGGGAGAGAGAAGCGGGAAGGAAAAAAAAACTTTTTCTTCACCTTTCGATGTGAGAGGCGCCTTTCTCGTTTATCTTTTGTTTTTAGTTTTATTAATGTGCTCAAATAAATTGACAGTGAAAGCTACCCAGCTAGTATTCTCGCGCCGGCTGACTTTGTATAAATACTCCCCGGGATAAAACGCGACTGGCAATATTTGAATGTACAAGAGTATAAATAGAACGTACGGTCTAGACGTAGCTTTAAAATCATATTGTGTCTTTAATGTTCGAGATACTATTCTGGAAAATTACAAAATCCCCCATCGTTATTTTTAATCCATCGATATTATATTAGCTTGATACCTAAGTTAAGTCAGAGCTTGTCTGCTCACTGAGAAAGGGGTTCTGGCTTTGATTCTCGGCATAGCAGAAAAACTAATAATTGGAGTTGATGAAATGATGGCCGATTATCTGGGTGTTGCTTATGCTATAGGTTTAAGCTACTTTATAAATCGTTTGCTGATATAATAACTAGGTATAGAAAGTGCACGCTAAAGACAGCAAATGTATACTTTTTAAATTGTGAGGGAAATGATTTATGTGTTTGTTCTATAATTAAATTGGTTTGTAGTTCATGTTATTAAGTAAACTTGCCATACTGCTTTTAAAATATTTAAATCTTGCTCTGGTCAAAATGAACCCACGCCTATCGTTGATTTTTATTTCGAGTCATCTTAGTACTCGGTTATTTGAGTTAAATGGATATTTGGTAGTTTTACTAATGGGCAAGGGATGAGTAAGGTAGAATTTATAGGAAATGTACTCAAATTTACACGATTTTAAATATATATATAAATATATATATATATATATATATATATACAGTCTCAATACTTATCCTTTAGAGTTCAAAAAGTAATATATATATATATATATATACATAGAGTTGCGTATAGCTTGAAAGTTATTGGTTTTATAAAATTATGCTTCAAATAAAAGATTTGTATTTTAATAGACCTACATATTTGCAATGATAAGTAATTTCATATCTCATATAGTCTCGGAGATATGATAAAAATGAGAATTTACGCATCAGACCGGAGCCCTTAAAGTCAGTTTGCCGAAATATTGAGAGTAGCCCTTTTATTTGAAATATTTATAAATGTTTTGAAATAAAATTTAATCAAAATCGTTAGAGCCGATTTTGAGAAAATCGAGTTTTTTATATTGCTGCCCTTCAGTAAGCTACCTTTAATTCTAGGGCTAGATATCCGATTCCAAAAATCCCTCGGGGCAACAGTATGAAAATTCTAGACACCAAGTTTTAGCCCGATCGGTAAAATAGTTTAGGCTCTAGTTGGAGGTACAGACAGACAGACAGACGTAAATTCAAAAACAACTTTTTCGGATTTGGGGGGTCATGAAACGTCGTGATTCATCAAAATCTCGAGTTTGATTTTTTTTACGATCATTATACTTTCTCTAACTGTAAGATAGTGAGAAAGCAAATATATATATATATATATATATAGTTAGGGAACTAAATATAATAGATGATTGTTTTGAAGTTTTAATTTTTAATATTTTCTTACTCAAAAAATATATTTAAATAAAAAAGGTAATACGCACTGTAATTTTTTATGACTTACAGTAATTTGAAAGAAACAATTAAAAATATATATATTAAGAAACAATTTTGAAAATTAGGGAAACTATAGAGGGGAAAGTTCTAGTGACCAGGTTTTATTTATAGACCATATCTCCTAGGCGAGTGTAATTTTTAAAAAGTTTTCATTAAGTGTAATATTATAAATTAAAAGTATACAGGTGCTTGTAGCCAACTAATCAAGGCCTCACATTCAGATGACACATGACTTTGATATGTAGGTCATAGTGTGAAATCAAGACTTGCGCAGACTTCAATAATTTTGTTTTAACTTTGTTTTACCACATTCTCACTACAATAATGTACGTGCATTTCTTTTAAAATAACTTTTTCATACTTACCCAAAATACGAGTTTCGTCAAACTATAAGTATAGTAGTTTAAGAACTATGATATTATTACTATTTTATTAGGTGTTCTGTCTTTAGACAGGTCCATTAATGTTGTCAGTGAGCTTAGACCGCCAATACGCCCTGTCCTCTGCCTTCTCCTTCAGCTATCATCATTTTATTCTTTCCGTCAAATCATCCAATATTTGAATCCTCCTTCCTAAGTTCCTCTTTACCTCAACCGTAACTTTTATGACGTTGTGCAGAAGACAGTTCCTCCCAAGGATGTGTCAGATCCTATTTGCTTTGTACCTAAGAATCACATCCAAAATGGATCTATTTTCACCCACTCTTCTAAGGATGTCTTCATTTGTCACCTTGTCTGTCCACCTGATATTCTCAAGTCTTCTACAGCACCAAATTTCAAAGATCTCCAAGTATTTCTTTTTCATCTTCCATAGAGTCAAAGATTTTGATCCATAAAATCCGATGCTCTAAATGTAGGATTTCATCAGTTTCTTCTTCAGTTAATAAATCAACTTGTTGTTCAGCAGTAACCTTTTATATTGAAAACTTCCTTGGCCATGGTGATTCTCGACCTAATTTTCTTGGTGCATTAGGCATCCTTTGTCAGCAGACTTCCCAGGGACTTGAACTTCTATATATTTTCAAACTTTTTGTTTTTAATTTTGAGTTTCAGTGGCTCTTCAAATTTTTAAGTCACCATCACTTTTGACCTCTCAATATTGATTTCAATGCCATATCTTTTCCCTACTGTCACCAACCAGTCAGTTTTTTTCCTATAGCTTTTTTTTTTCTTTTGACCAGAAATGCTTGATAATCTGCATATTTTATGTTTATGACGCATCCCCCTCTCCAGAAATTGCCACACGTGCCTCCAGGGCTTCCCTGACCAGTCCACTCTCCATACAAGTTAAACCAACCGGGTGACAAACACCATCCTAGCCTCACTCCTCGGCTTATCTCTAAGTTGTTGATCTCTCTATAATTTAGCCTCCTATTTACTCACTGTCTAAAGTACAGGTTTGCAATCAGCTTTCTGTCCCTCCAGTTGATGCCAGTCTTCTTGAGTATTTTCATCAGTTTCTCCCACTTCACTCAATCGAATGCTATTTGCCAGTTGATGAAACCAATATAGACCTCTTTCTTGACTTTCAGGACTTTCTCTCAAATTATTCTCAGAATACCGATGGCATCTCTGGTTATTTTCATTTTCTAGATCCAAATTGGTATTTTTCCATCACTCTTTATTTTCTTTTCCAGTCGTCAGCTGAGCATTTTTGCCACAATATTCACCACATGAGAGATGAGGCTGATGGGCATGTGGTCACTGCATTTCTTGTCTTGTTAATTTTATTTTAAATCCACCATGGCCACGTCTAGAAAGTCCTTGGGCCATTCTCCTGTTTCATAAATCCCGATTATAGGTTTTGTTAGAGCCATTGATACATTGTTTCTCAGTTACTTCAGAATGTCAGCTGGTATATAGTCATCTCCAGCAGCTTTCTTTCTTCGCATGTCCTTTAAGTCTCTCTCCACTTCACTCTTTAAAATGATGGGCCCTTTTTCGTTTTCATTTACCTCGTCTTCTGATTCATTATCCAGGTTCCTTGATTGATTTTACTTGTCGTTGTTTATTCTAATATATTATTCTTTTTAGGCCTTTTTCTCATTTCCTTCTTTCTTTCATTTTCTGATGCATTTCTGTTGCTACCCAGGGCTTTCCTGCAGTCCTATTCACTTTCCCAATAGGGCCCGCTCTCTTCTATCAGCTCACTTAACCTTTTCTCTATTGAATTTACGACAATATCACTCTTGCTTCTTAATTGTTCTGAGTACCATCTCGATTTTCTCTTGCTCATCTTTCTGATCCTTTTCAGTCTTGTTTCAATGTACGCCATTAGCAGACTTTGTTCCGAATCAATGTCGGAACCTGGCAATGTCTTCACATCCTTCACTCAATTCCTAAATCTTTGTTTGACAAGGATGTAGTCTAGTTGGTACCTCTTGATGTCTCCTGGTCTCTTACATGTGTATAGCTTTGTCTTATGTTTCTTACCTAAGGGGTTTGTTACAACCAGGCCATACCACTGGCAGAATTTGATAAGCATCTTCCCTTTACGGTTTACCTTCTCCATTCCATGTGACCCCATATCTTCTGCTCCTTTCCTTTTCCAACCAAACTTTTTAAATCAACCATATAAAACATAACAAGTAAAGATGGTTCGGTGAATTCAAATGCTGATGCTTTAAATTAGTATTTTTGATAGTTTTGCTAAAAATCAAAACAGTTTGGTATATTTTTATTTCTAAAATAGATTAACTTGCGCTGGTTTGATCATGTTACGTTAAGCTTAGATAAAAATAATTCATATTAGCTAAGTATATTTAATTCAAACACGGCATACCAAATTTGTTTCTTTATCCATAGTATTCTATTTTTGATAACTTTGTTTATTGGTAGAAGCTGGATCAATTTAATAAGAGACATTAGGCAAAGTCATGTCAAGTTTCTAGGAGCGTGCATAACAATGTATGGCATAAAATGGTGGCCATATTAAGGACATTGTTTTTTTTTAAATAAATAGTTAAGGGGTATTTTGAAAAATATTAATCTTTTATTGTCATTTCAAGTTTAATTTGTAGCCTTTTACAGTTAAAATAGTAAAGATATAGTGTTATTTATGTGTCAACAATTTCCACCCCACCCTACCCGAACCGAGTCAACAATTTTCAAAATGTTAAAACTCTTTTATCATCAAATATCAATTAGAGGAACATAGTTCTATAATAGGGAATTTTTAGACACACTGAGTTGGATTAACTTCTTTTCCTTCAATGTTTTTCCAACAAACTTAAATTTTTTGACATCTCGCTTCGCTTATTAATGTGAACAGTTTTATTAAATTAACTTATTCCTTATCCTACTTTTGGCCTAGTTAATATATATTGAGCTATTTTCACTTGGTTTACTGAGTGACCTATATAGTCGCTTGAAATATGGTCTTGTCAATTTAGAGTCATAGTCTCAAGCCATCTCTTTTTCCTACTCATAACAAACTAGATTTTTATTTAACATGATACCAATGGGATGAATACACACATAAGTATAGAAGTAATATTGGCTATTTTTAAATCTTTAATAAATTGTCCCCAAGTACATCCCATCAAATTAAGGAGAATACTCTAAGCCTCTCCCATCCCTGGCCCACATCCAGTGGCACAGGAATGTTTTTATTTGGGGGGGGTAAAAATAATCATGTGCTCTTATAAGAGATAACATTTTTGAGATTGAGAAAAGAACAGGAAAATGTAAAACAGCTGTCTGTCTGATAAATAATCGCGTAACACGAAAACGCAAGTGAAATGATTTTAACATGAGTGATATAAGGATTACTCTAAAGGATATAAAAACCTAAAACTTGTAAATGAATGCAATTTTTTTAATTCATATAACTAGTACAATGCTTTAGGTAGCCTACACTTATTGACAATCTTAAATCCCCTGAAATTTGTAAACAAACACAATTTTTAATCAATGTATCTAATTAAAACAATGCTACAGGTACACTCACTGTTAATCTTCAATCGCATGATAAAATAACTAGATTTGGCAAATCTGGATTATCACTATTTTGCTCTTGATGGTAGGCTCTTGCTCTTTTGACGGCCCTTGGACGGGAAGCTTTTGATCTCTTGAAGGTCCTGGGACGGTAAGCTCTTGCTCTCTTGACGGCCATTGGACGGTAAGCTCTTGCTGGCATGAAGGCCCTAGGATTGTATGCTCTTGCTTTCTTGAAGGCCCTTGGACGGTAGGCTTTTATCTCTTCGGAAGAACCTTGGACGGTAAGCTCTTGAAGGTCCTGGGACGGTAGACTCTTGATCTCTTGAAGGTCCTGGGACGGTAAGCTCTTGCTCTCTTGAAGGTCCTGGGACGGTAATCTCTTGCTCTCTTGAAAGCCTTGGAATGGTAAGCTTTTGCTGTTGAAAAGACCCTGAGTCTTTAAACGGAAGGTTTTCAATTTCTTTGATAAAATGGTTAAGACTCAACTGACGGGCAGCATTTCCCCTCTCTCTTTAAAGTTATTTGTGGCAAGCCAAATAACTCTGGATCTCTCTGGCAGCTTTGTTGCTTTTATCCATGTTAGGGTCATTCTCTTCAATGATTCTAACTGCACTGTCAATGTACTTAAATAAATCAGCAAATTATTTTGTTGAAAGTTGTTTGATAGGCTCAACAACATAAGACTCTTCCTCTTCATTCTTTATGCCATTCTCCATTTCCAGAATATCTTCATTGGTGAGTTCTGTTGAGTGGGATTGGAGCAATTGATCCACATTCGCCTGGTCTATGTCCTCAAATCCAACATCTGGCTATGTCAACAATGTCATGTCTTGAATTGGAAAGCTCATGTTCAGGATCCAAATTATGAGAATCAGAAACTTCAGGCCAAATATTTTTCCAAACTCCCTTCATATAGGACTGTTTAACTTCTGCCCATGCAACCCCAATGTTGTCAATATCACCCCCCTAACACCAAACTGTACAGTAAAGATAAATGATTTTACTGGAATGTGTATGCACAAGGTCACACCACCACCGCACAGGATGACTGCGAAATTCCAGCTGACCATACACTATTTTTTTTATTTCTTTGAATCATGTTATAGCGAAAACGCGTAAATTGAGATCTCAAATATAATGAGGGATACCTGTATTTAATGGTCCCACTGTGCATTTTTCTCATTTATTTTAGTCATTCCAAACATTAGAATTAATACGAACAAAACATATTAAGAAAAATGTTATCTGATGCAGCGTAACTAAAAATTATGAAACACTGAAAATTAAAGTAGATTTCCATACACCTTTGCCCTATATTTTTACTAGCTATACAGCTACTAACCAGTTTTGCAATTTCAGTCTTGTTGAGCCTCTCAGGTGATTTAGTTTACATTGCCTCATCATGGAGCGAAGATAGTTTTTAAGGCATCCAAGCATTAAAAAACTTCTTTCTGCAGTAGCTGATGTAGCTGATATAACTATCAGAGTTTTCAAAATCTCTTTAGTGTATGCTCCAAGCAAATTTTATTTTTATTATGTTAACGTAGTGTGAACATTTTATCTTGCCTCAATAAGATGTTTACATTATCTAAAAGTTTTACTATATTATTTTGGGGGTAAAAATTATACTTTTTACCCCCTCAATTTTTTGGGTGGGTAAAATTTACCCTCGTACCCCCTAGTTCCTGCGCCACTGCCCACATCTAACTTTCTTTCTTTACATGAAAGTTAGAAGGGACTTAGATTATAAAAATAAACTAGTTACAGACATGAGTGGCTGACATACGTGTGTCTAATACTTTGTGCCCTAGAAGCTGCTAATATATTATTGTTATTATTATTATTATTATTATTATTATTATTATATTGATGATGCATCACATTTATATTCAGCAGAAGCCATATGCATAATTCATCCTGAAACATCTTAAAAATAAATAACTAAAAATATAGGCCTATACATTGGCCGCATAGGGCGTAAAGGGAATGGCTTCGTGTGCATGTATCTTAGTAAAAAGACTGCGCAATTTCGGTGGTTTAAATGACGTCATATCTTTGAAGAAATATTGGTATAATCCTATGCAGGGGTATTTGTTAGGTGGGTGTTATCTAGAAGTATTAAGCCTATTCGTTGGAGGTTTAGTTAAGTGAATCAAGAAATGTTAAAAATTACATAATAATATAATGCTACAAGGAGGATGTTACGGTAAATAAAGTCAGTATAGTGCTATAAAGATGTTAAATAAAGTCAGACTTTTATACTTTGTGATCTCTATTGTTTTTTTTACCTTTATTACGTTAAAACTGATTATTTAAATCCGTTCAGGAAACATATATTGCCTACTACCCTTTATCTACCACAATAAATAGGAACAGCCAAATTTGAAAAGAATATGAACCCATAATTTAGAATGGATAATATATTGGAGATGTCAAAAGTTCTAAAAATCCCCTTATTTTACTTGCTTATCCCCCCAGACCACCTTGTGACCAGTGTTTTTCCTAGCTCGAGTCTTATAGAAGGCCTTATGTCACAAGCTTTAAATCAAGGTTTACTAAAATACCTTGAGGAGATATGAAGTTATGATTTAAGAGCGAAATAAGAAATAATAATAATAAGAATACTTAGCCCCACGTCTTACTACACGTTCGGGTTATACACTTAAGTACTAATCACGCTAATGGGTTAGGAATTGGGAAGGTTGAATATAGAGGAAGTGACCCCGCATTTGCTTGGAGGGAGAGTGGAAAATCATTTAGGAAAAACCACTCCCATTTCACCCGAGTGAGATTCGAACCTCGATCTCCCCGTCCTCGGCAGTGTAGTTCAACGCGAAACTTGTGAGTTAGCTAACTACGCCACCGAGGCGGGTAATAAAAGTATGTTTTTGTTACTGTAGCCTACACAGAAAATATCGCAGTTTCTCACCCTACATTGAGAGCCAATAAATTTCATGTTTAGCTTCTTTTACTAGTTTCGTGAATTATCAAGCCTACTTTGTGAATTAAAATCAAGAAAAAGAAAGGGGGGTAAGGTTTTCAGACCCTGCTAACATTTTCTCGTAAAACTTTCGTCGTAAAAATCCAAGAGGATATAAAAATGAGGGGCTAGCGATTTTTAAAACATGACTACAGTACCACAAATTTAATTCTGAGGTCATGAAACATTATAACTCTCTACTTTAAGATAGAAAATAAGAAAGTTTATCCTCTTGTAAAAAAAAAAACTTTTAAAACTTGTCTACCTAACATGTCGCTGGTTTTTAGACAGTATTTTTTTTATTGCGCGTGTGAGGTTATGTGAAGTTTACTACTGTTAACAGCTGTTGTTATATAGGAGCAGCAAAAGTCAACACGTCTTCATTACCTGTCACTCCCTTGAGACTTGCCTCGCCCCCTCCTGCCCCATTTTACCCCCTAGCCTGGTCAGTGGACCATAAACTAGGCGAGTTTATCTGCGCTCTCCCTCCACAACATTGCTTCACACTGAAAAACAAACTTCACTGTCGACTGCACTCAACCAAACAGTAATAGGATTAATTGCACCCCACTGTGGAACGATTTCATTCTTCAAATCTATTCCCGGCGAGGTCAGATTGTATAATTTTAAAAATAAGTTTGTTCCCTTATAACAAGGGGTGGGTTAAGAGTTGAGGTTTGTATTTTATAAATGCACAACGATTACATAATCCAGTCTTTCCCCCTCCCCCCTCATTAAGAAATGTTGTTTTTAATATTTATTTTAACCGTATGTTTTCACAAGTGCTATTAGCAACATAATTCCAGGGGGAAAGATTACGAGGAGAGGGTAGAGAAAATAAGCCTTCATTGATGTAGAAAGACAGTGAAAAGTATAAACCAAATCAAAGTTGAAATCCCGCCATAATTTTAGTACAAAACCTGAACAATTTGTCACTTCTAGTGCAAGCTTAAGCTAAAGAATAAATTTATTGTGGTTATTTAGACAAATGTGATGGGACTTTAGTGAACTAGCAATATGAGGTTACAGGCAACCAAGAGTGCACAGTGAGCTAGCAATATGAGGTTACAGGATCCAAGAGTGCACAGTGAACTAGCAATATAAGGCTACAGGCAACCAGGAGTGCACAGTGAACTAGCAATATGAGGTTACAGGCAACCAAGAATGCACAGTGAGCTAGCAATATAAGGCTACAGGCAACCAAGAGTGCACAGTGAGCTAGCAATATGAGGTTACAGGCAACCAAGAGTGCACAGTGAACTAGCAATATAAGGCTACAGGCAACCAAGAGTGCACAGTGAACTAGCAATATAAGGTTACAGGCAACCAAGAGTGCACAGTGAGCTAGCAATATGAGGTTACAGGCAACCAAGAGTGCACAGTGAGCTAGCAATATGAGATTACAGGCAACCAAGAGTGCACAGTGAACTAGCAATATGAGGTTACAGGCAACCAAGAGTGCACAGTGGAGCTAGCAATATGAGGTTACAGGCAACCAAGAGTGCACAGTGAGCTAGCAATATGAGGTTACAGGCAACCAGGAGTGCACAGTGAACTAGCAATATGAGGTTACAGGCAACCAGGAGTGCAAAGTGAACTAGCAATATAAGGTTACAGGCAACCAGGAGTGCTATTTTTACATCCGTTCAACTTTTACCTTCACTAACCCAGATAGTGTTCTAAGAGAGACTACCATCACTACATAAAGTTGCTTCAATACTTCGACCAATGATTTGAGCTTTATAAGCTTAGTGAAGTAAAGCAAATTATCTCTCCATATCAAAAATTATATTAATAATAATTTATGCTTAGTAATAATGTGCCGCTTTAACCTGGTACTATCAAGTATCAACCAAGGCTGAGAGGGATGGGACGTAGATCTTCGGTTTCTGAGAGACACTTATTTTAAATAGTTTTCTCATGCCTGACAAAAACAATAAATGCATTTTAAATTAAATTTACTTCAGGCATAGAGAATACCTTTTCAAATGGATTGATTCTTCAACATTTTTTTTAATACTTGTCAAACAGAGCTAGAGACAATCTAGACAAGAATAATTGAGGACAGAACCGTCATTCTCGTCTTGTCTGATTTGGTGGAGACAGGAAGGTCATAGTTTGAATCTTGGTTGGTTTTATATTCGTGTTTATTTCCTAAATGGTTTCCTGCTCTACCTTTACGCAAATATAGGTGCATTTATCCAAAACTCTAGCTTTCTCAACACTGCTCCATTGATGTAAATATGCAGGTACCTCAGCCAGGAAATAAGATGCAGATAATGCCTAAGAACGGTTGACCAGATGTAGTCATGTAATAACAATAATAGAATAAGGATGAGAAAGGTAGAATTTAGATGAAATGTACCATGGGTAGATAGGAAGTAGGAAATCGTTTAGAAAAATCAACCCTCGGTTCACCCGGCCGGGAGTCAAACCTATGCCTCCTTGCCACTGTAGAATCATACCCGATGAAATGTACAGTACCTCTAGTCCACGTTTTGTTATTAAATGTTATATTTTCTTAGCACCGCGTTTCATCACCGGTTAGGGTTGAACTCACAGGTACTACCTACGTTAGTTTGTTATGGTTGAGTAGGGTTGAATTTTTGAAGAAGTTTACCCCCATTTTAGTGGACGGGAAGTGGAGAACTATTTAGGGAAAAAACCACACTCATTACTCCCGACCAAGATTCGAACTCGTGTTTACAGTCATTTCTAGTCGTGACTCCCTAGAGAATGCGGTCACGGAATCAATTTGTTCTTAATTGAGTCAGAGCGTAAGCGTTAGGCTGAGAAATGATTTCCTTACTAAATAAAGTTTGACCACCAGCCATCGTATTGCTTTACAAATGTCTGCAAACGACGATCAGGTGAACTAGAGCCGAAGAGGAAGTGTAAGGCGTATGTTAGTTTGTGTATGATTTATTATAACAGTAGCTGTGTCTTGTTTACTATCATTAATTGACGTCGTGCTTCGTTTGGAAAAATTGTAGGCTCTAATTCCGTTATTTTCTATTGAGAGTTGTACTTAGAGTGCGGTATCCCTTCACGCCATCGGGTGGTAATAAATCATGAGCGTGATTAGTGTCCCTGAGTCGATATTGAAATATCTCGATTCAGTGACTTTGATATGTATAAATGGGCTGTTCAGTAAGTAATACCATAAGTCGTGTAGTGGAAAGAGAATGTAATGAAGCTTTACAAACTACCTCAGGGAAGAGGGGGTTTGGGGTGTGTGGGTGTGTGAATTACTCTGATGGCGGTTGTCGTGATCCGGGAGTAAAGGAAGGGTTACCATGGTTGGTTAGGGGGTGAGGAGGGGGGGGGAAGTCATTGTATTGTCTTGTGCCACAAAGCCAATAATGTCCCGCACGGAACGGTCATTTGCTGTAGCCTTCCTGCAGGGTCTCCGCCGGGACGCTATCAAGATTAGACGTGCACCAAATTAACTAGCAGCTTCCCCCCCCCCACCCCAACTCTCTCACTTTCTCTCTCTCTCTGTATCTGCGTGCAAGCACCCATCATCCCTGTGTAATGGTAAACCTTGGCAAACGGATGAGCTAAGGACGACGCATAACGAGATGACATATTAGTGTTGAGGCTGTCACGCATCTGAACACCGGTAGAATCTAGAAAACACGGAATTTATTCTTTTTGGAAAAATCCCGGAAAACACAGACAATTTAAAAATAATATATCTGGAACATAAAGCAACAAGCTTTAAATAATGTATCTTTGCGTGTAAAAAAAAATCGATTTGAAGAAAATAAGTTAATATAATTTTTTCCTTGAAACATTTCATTGAGTTAAGTAACAACTTAATTGAGTATAAATCATCTTATTTTAAACACCTATGGCATGAATTCAGAATTTTAAATTCCTTGAGAAATTAAATTTTATTCATCTTATAGTTTATAGACCTGTCTACGACCGCTTGTTTATAATTTTAACCATCCTTACAAAACCTAACCTTTAATAAGATAAGCATATGAAAGTTTTGGCCTTTTTTGTAAAAAAAAAAGTATTTTAGTTATTAACTAAGAATGGATAATGTGAGAGTGAATTAAATTAACTCTGTTTTTATTAAATAAATGATAAAATTGTTTACGAAAAGGCCACACACAAATTGGTTGAAAATGGGCTAGGGCAGATAGATATTAACCATAATAAAGGTTTGACCTTGTAACTAGTTAATAGGAGGTAATTTTGAACACCGGTCTAACTGGGAACTGCTTCCGTCTCAAAATAAAGGGGATTCCAGGGTCTACATGCACAAAATCAATTTTCGGTAAGAAATATATATTTCCTTGTTATAAATCTGTTAAAAACTGTTGCTTGGATTAGCTTTTTATCAAATTTGATCACTGCTAAGCTAAGAATATTCCATTACAAAGGCTCTTTTTAATATTTAAGTATCCAAGGATCATTAATATACTGTATATTTTTAAGTTTATCTTGTGTGGAGGCAATCCTGAGGCCTGAGGGCTTCATACGGTTTGAAACTCTACTGGATCATTGACTTTCTCCCACCCATTTTAACAGTCGATTGAGTTCACACTAATGTAACAATGGACAATTACTTCTAAAATACTTAATACCTCATTTATTTGAACAGCTTCGTCACTTCGCGGACACAGAATGGCCATTCGAAATATCAGTTGGGCTCAACCTATACATTTTTATTCTCAATTAAACTAACCACTTTTCTTATAAATAGGCATAATAAAGTTGTAAAATAAATATAGAATTAATATGAAACAAAAGAAACGCAGATACTTCTGAATCCTGGCTAGTTGCAAAAGGCAGGATGTTATCAGTTCAACATCATTTTGAAATGATTTTCATTTACACTGAAGCAGTATCGAGACGATTAGAGACATAATGAAATTACTGATATTTATATTTAACACTACCGAGAGAAAAATTGTTTGATATAAATCTTGTAAGGTAAAATTTAAAGGATATATTCCCCAATTCACGTGGGGCTAGAGAGAAAATCTATTTATGATAAATCAATATCAGTACACCCGACTGTGATTCGAACCCTTGCCTTATTTTCAAAGGTAAAACACAGACTAGACTAACTTAACATTTTGTCCAAGTGCTAGTTTTATCTTTAACATACTCGCGATAGGCCAAGAAGTTTTACACTCAGATCACAGAGAATAGTAACATAAAACTGAAATGTTAGTAATGTTCCTGTTAATTTTTATCTTGGCCATCCAACAGGCAATTCATCACAAACTTCCGATTCTCGGGTGGGAAGAGAGGAAATTTTTAATTTTCCCATGGGTGGTTAGCTACGCCCCTAACAGCTCTCGTGCCCACATCAGCCCTAGAACTAATTGTTTCAAAAGGTTGTGCCTGCCACTTTTTGTGAAACCATTTGAGTTGAGTTTGTGAATTATTTGTTACTACGGTCTTTTTTATTAATATTAAATTAATATGTTGGTAAAACTGATTCAGAGCTTCACTGATCGATATGCATATGATTTGATTGTTTACACGAAACAAAATAAAGTGAAGGAAATATGTAAGCTGTAGTTTTTTGAAGAGTTGAATCATAGTTGAAAATATTTAACAAGATATAGATCAGATATTGTGGGATTTTTATGTGTTTTGACGAGAAATGCGTTTTTAAAATTGAACATAAAAAATATATTAGATTTGAATAGCATTCAGGCTCTTTTAACAACTCTTAGCAATCGAAAGCTAAGTAAACATGTACCTAGAATCCTGCCATCTTACAAGAACAATTGGTTGAACCTTAGTTTTGTCATTAGTATGTAAAGCGTGGTTTTTAGGTTCATACAAGTTATTTAAGTGCTTCAAGGACAAAACATGCTCGCCCCATATTTGTAGGACTATATCCCCTATACATTCGATAAAAGATTTCTAACCACCTAAAGTGCGTATAACCCGAACGGGTAGTAAGACGCGGTGATAATAATAATAATAATAATAATAATAATAATAATAATCTAACCACCTAAGGGCGAATCGAGAACTTGAATTACACCTAGAATATTCTCCTAAAGTGTCTCACGACATGATTATTAGCAAAATTGTACTATTATTAAAGTTTATAATACTAAATGAAAACTATTATTTGAACACAATTTTGTAGTAGTAAAAATGACATAGGATACTTCGTGCAGTTGCAAATATTTAAATCCAAATATCCAATAAGCACACTTGTATTTCCCTCGGACCACCTACACCCCTCATGTTTTTAAATGACTTTATTTAGCGAGGCAATATCTAATCTACACACTCCAAAATAATATATATTTTTTTATTTTGGTGTAGTTTTATAATACACTTTATACATAACAAAAATGTATACGGTTCGATATAATAACAACGTGTAGTGAAGTTAATAAATGTGACACTATTGGTAAAATTTGCAAGAATCTTACAAAACATTTGATAATTTAAAAACAGTCTCCAAAAGAACCCGTTACATGTTGCCAAGTTGGCTTTCCTAGAAGGAACTTAGTCTAGGAGACAATGTGCATCGATGGAAGTATAACAACAACATGAGGCCAAAACTTTTATGTGCCCCTCGTAAAAATATCAACATTAGAAACTGTAAATTTAACCCCCTCTAGCCTAACAACCTTATTCTTTCTCACAGTTCAAGATGCTGACGGTTACGTCTGGAGCAATAAAAAAATGGGGGTGGTGTTAGAAAGACCTTTTTATGACGTCTTATGTATGACATCAACATGCTAGGCGCGTCCAGGGAGATATCCAATATCCAGTGTTTGTGTGTGTGTGTGTGTTCTTCTCGCCCTACCACGAATATATAGATATGGCCACAGGGCTGATGCCACCAATAATACGATTAATCTAAGATCTCAGATCAGAGTAGTTTTTTTTCCTCCCTCCTTCTCGATCTCTTTCGTAATCAAGAGTAAACGTGCCCCGACTGGCTGAGACGGTCAATACAAGGGATGTGTCCGACAAAATGTGGACGCTGATTTTGATTCCTGAAACCCTTTATTCGATGTGGAAGAAAACGTTAAAAAAAATGAGAGAAACTGACCAAACTTATCTAAATTTAGATTTAAAACATTTAAAAGAGTTCACGATAAATCGCTAAGGTTATTTTATTTTGTGTTAAAGGGAGTTCAGACTGACTGAGCGCCCTGAATGATAGGGGCTCAACTCTTACAGGCAGTGTTCGAATCCAAGAAGGATGCATTGGTAACTTTTTAAATAGTTATTTCCACCCTGAAGAGTTCCAATGGATTGAAACCTAGATTGGGGGATTAGGTGATGACGACCGATATTCTTCAAGAGGCAGCCAATACCTCTTTGTCCAGTGGCAGCAAAGTAAAGTGTGAACTGTGTTCTTATTTTCATTGGAACAGCCATATTGTATTCGTTCCCGTTTATATGTTTTCTATCCACCTTTCCGGTTCCTTTTCCCAAATATATATTACACTTTTTATTTAAAATATTATATTGCATATTTGAACTTAAACCAAACGCTGTATTAAATGGTTTTTTGAATGTTAATACATTTACCTATGGCAGCCACTCAAAGGTTTTTTTTTATTTAATAGCTAATCTCAATTGATTTGAATTTATAGCCCTAACCAATTCTTAAAGTATCCAGGACGTACTTTTTATATTTTCACCTATATTGCAAGACTGACGTCTTAAACCACATGAAACATTGCTATTATCTACAAATATAATGTACTATTGAATATAGTATTCATATATTTTCTGTTCAGCTTAATCACCACTGAAACGACATTATAGGAGATATTTCAATTTGAAATCAAAAGCGAATCTTAAGATTGTAGAATCAATAAGAACATGATATAATTCTTAACATTACATAACTAGCATTTTCTAAATAGGGAAAGCACGCTCTACTGCCTACAGAACCACTTATTAAAAGTTATTGATAGTTAGAACGACTTTGCTTTAGTGATGATCTCAGGTAGCTAGATATTTAATTATATATCTGTTATAAAATATGTTTTCTGTATCTATCAGACTTTATTTGGACGTATCTTGCTTGTGTGTTTGTTGTGAGTATTATTGCTGTCACCTCTGAATGTAAACTGTTCTGCGACAAGAGTTTATCTGATAACATATCTTTTTACAGGGTCTTGGGTTTGATTCCTGGAAGGTTTGAAATATTTATAATTGGGTAGACTAGGGTTTCCCTCTTCAAAGTAAATAGTATGTTAAACATCCTTAAATATATTCATTTAATTTTCTTAAAAGCGTCACTTATCAAAGTTATAATGGACTTTGATATACCACCTATTGACAAGCAATTCAACATGCATATACCAGCACACGAACTAAACGTCAAGACCATTTCATTTGACTTGTTGGCTATGGAGAGGTAAGAGTTTTAACACCAATTAAAAGGATTTTCCTAAATGTCAAGCTTGGTACACTTCCTCTAATATATACCCTTCTCATCCTTCCCTGTTTGCAATATTAAAATGCGCACTAGCCGTTATAATATTCTAAAATCAAATAGTATATTAATTAAACATATAATAGTTTGTCCTATATGTATTTCATATTTAAATAATTTCTGTTTCATTCAAAAAAATGTTGTTAGCGAACGTGTTTAGCTATGAGGCTTTAAATAACAATCTCTGGATATCGAGTATTGTAACTGTTTAGTATATTACGAAGTAACGTTTGGTGGATATTTATTGACCTAGTAGTATATTTCAGGCTCACTTCATCGTATTTCTGTTTCTAATGCAAATCTTTTTACACGCGCTTGTGTTTATAAGCTTCTTTTGGGCATTAATTTGTAATAGATTTAAAAAATCAACGCATATCATGAATTTTACTTTTTATAGTATATAAAGTAAGTTTAAAATATATTATGTTAGGTTTGAATATAATCAAATAATACAGAGATTAAATATTTTCTTTTGGAAATATATTATAGGCATTTTATTTAAATTGAAATATTTTGTTTACCTTTTATAATATTTTACCTATAGGTAAGTTTATTCCAAATATGTATGCCAGTATATTTTCTTTATTTTGACATATAAATCAAACTTTGTCAAGAAAGGTTGAAAATGTCACGTTGGCACTGAATGGTCTGTCAGGAAACACCTTTATCGGACGTAATAAAGGTATTATTTAAATAAACCTGTTGAATAATACACATTTAAAAAACTGTAAGCGCAAATTAAATAAGGTAGTGCAACTTTTTTTCAGACTAACATTGCCACCCTTCCCCCCAAGCAACATGTTGGGTGAAAGGAGGGCTTCTTATGAATAACATTAACATTTCGTCTCGATACCTGTCCAATGTTTTACAACTACAAATTATGCGGATGTTGTCTTGATGAAAGACTTTTAACAAGCAGGAGGGTTCTGTCCCCCCCTCAACCTCCCTTACCCAACCTAGCTACAGCTAAACAGATGTTTATATTAGTCATCGGAATGTAATTACCACTCTAGAAATAATTGCAACAGATCGCAACGCTCGTTTTGCTCTTAGAACGCACCGGTTCAGAAATGTAATTTTCTCTTATCGGAACGAAAGAAATCTCAGTTGGATTTTCACACATTACCTTGGGGAAAGGAAATTGGGTAAGTTAAAAACTACTATGTTTGCCGCAAATAAATATGTCAGAATAGAGGCACTAGAATAATCAGTTTGGTTACTTACCTCTTTGTTAATTTAATATATTTAAATGTTATTATAGCTGAATTTTAAATATATTAAAGCTTGGCGTATGAAATGAATGACTCAAAAAGATGGGGTTTCTGAATTACTCTTGTGTGTACACTAGTGGTTCTCTCTCTCTATCACACACACACACACACACACACACACACACACACATACACACGCACGCGCGTGTCGTAGTTTACCAGTCTTATTATAAGCGAATATTAGTGCACTAAATCTATTTTCCTAGATTAACAAATTTAAGAAGCTTCTATTTAGGTCAAATGTTTTTTAAGAAGGTTATTTACTGGTTAAGGATGAAGGTGTAGTGAGTAAAATGCAACCAAATGATTGTGTAGAGGGGATAGGAAGACCAGAGAGGAAAATCAAATTCTGGAAAAAACATACTTGAACTTTGATCTGCCCTTCACCGGTGATCAAGTATATCGTGAGACTGACGCTTTAAACCACGTGACCACTGTTTTTAAATTTAACCTTATCACCAGATCTAACTACTCGTCTGAACTATCCGCACGTTGGAGTTAGGCTCATGAGGTGGGGAAGGTGAAGGTAGAAGACTGTAGATATGTGCTTGCATTTGCGTGGTAGGTTGGTTAGCATACAACTCTCTAGTCACGCCTTAATACCGGCCTCACTTTCACCGTAAAAAAAAAGATTAAGCGAGTGTGTGGTTTAGTCTACGTGCTCACATATGGTGGTTAGTCATCATTCTCTACCTGATACCGTATTTATTTGTGCTCTAGCTAACATCTACAATTATTGGGTATTTGTAATATTGTGCCTTGAATGGTTATTAATAGCCTCTCTTTGTTGACGTTACTATAAACACCAGTTTATCACATATTGTATGTTACATGTTTGTCTCGTGTTTCAAACTCTCGCTATTCTATCTTCCAAATCAAGTCATAATCGCGAGAAAAATTTATATTCGTGTTTTTCTAAACGGAGACAATCTGTTTTAATGTTAGAAATAAAGGTAGGAATAACGTACCTTAAGGATTGTACTCGTTTAGAATATCACCTTTTTACACTTTGATTATTGAACTTGTGTGGTAATTAGTATTTAATGCCTCGCACTAATATAATAATAATAATAATAATAATATTTAGCACCGCGTCTTACTACCCGTTCGGGTTATACGCTTAAGTACTAATTACGCTAATAGATTAGGAATTGGGAAGGTTGAATTTAGAGGAAGTGAACCCGCATTTGCGTGGAGGGAGAGTGGAAAACCATTTAGGAAAAACCACCCCCAGTTCACCCGACCGAGATTCGAACCTCGATCTCCCCGTCCCCGGCGGTCGAGCTCAACACGACTAGCGCGTTAGCCAACTACGCCACCGAGGCGGGTGCACTAATATACTTTTTATGTTTTTCATAATCAGTCGTCTAGGCATTGTACTAAAAAATTAATATTAATACTTTTGGATTGAGGTTGGGATCCAAAAATGTATGACGGTGGAGATTCACTGTTATTAAACCCCTTACTCTAAGCAATTGTAAACAGAATTTAGATTTTGGGGGGGTTATTGTTTTCAATGACTCAATACTAGTTAGATCTCACTAATTAATACATATAGAAAGCTTATTGATATAGATGACAATATTTAACTAATTTTATTAATAGTGCTTTTTAATTCTTCAAGAATGGGGTGGAGCGTGGGGGGTTATCATATTGACTTGGGAAGATTACGTTCCACCCCCACCCCCAAGCCCTCCTATGATAGCTACGCCATTGGTTAAAGAACAGTTAATGGTTGGTCAGAACGATACAAAAACTGAAACAGGAAGTATTATTTGTCAACCAGAAAAAATATACTTCGCCATAGTCTAAAATGAAACTAAGGACCATTTAGATCTATCAGGTCCGATACCTTAGATAAGTCGTTATCGTGTCTATCTACTGAGCTAAGAGTCCCGGACTCGAACCCCGGCATGGCTGAAATTTTGTCATTCGTGGAATGTGTTTTTCCCCCTTTCACAGTGATAAATTAACAGCTGGGGGCAGGGTGTTGTGTCGGTTCTAGATTTAAGTTAATCTATAAGTCGTGTGCTGATATAATCTATAGGTTCAGAAAGTGGTACGTTAATTACCTGGGATAAATGAAAAAATAGATACATCAGATTGAAAGGAAGTAATCCGCAATTGGTTGAATAACGTCAGAATGACAGTTGACAGAACAAAACAACATTTGACATGATAGTGAAAGGTTTAGAAAGTATTAATAATAACTAACAAAAGAACGGTTCCAAGCGAATCCCCTTTACAGATACTAAATAGAAAACTATATGTTATCTAAACATGACGGAATAATGTTTTGTGTTCGTATATTATGTTTATCTGCCATCAATAGGGTCAGGATCTTTAGTACTTTATTTATTTATGATAGCAGGTTGTTGATTTTCGTCTTGGAACATTTGTTCCTCATTGATTGATTTAAACTTGAACTGGAACATACAGGCCTCACAATGACATATGTTGAGTGTATATTTTCACATCATCACTCTGATCAACTAAATTAGACCCAAGGTTTGCAAAATAATACAAATGTAATGCATTTTTGGCCCTCAAGTAAGTTAAAGAACTCATTTATACTGGTAAATTCAGAATTTGGATAACCTTTATTTGTAAAAAACACAATTCAAAAATAATTAGTTCAAGTTTGATTAATATGATGAAATATCATACAATAATGTTCGATGTTGGCAAAAGCTTTAAAAAAATCTACAAGTTTGGAAACCTCCTTGTCAAGTGGACTAAGCGTCAATCTCATATAGTCTGGTTTGTCTGAGACTGGGAGGTTGAGGTTCAAAACCTAGTGAGGTATTCTAAGGACTTTTTTCCTAAAAGGTTTCCCAATCTTTCGCCACACAAATGTGGGCACATATCCTCTTATGTATACCCTACTCATACCTATTTTACTAGCGTATTTGAAATATAAATAGTCTGCACGAACCGTAATACCAAAATTAAAAAAAGGTTTGACCAAACTCGCTAAGCTTATACACATAGTTCCTCTCTGCAATGTCAATATATATGTTTGTTTCTTTCCTGCTGCATTTATAGCAAGAGGGAAAAAAAGGATCAAATATTTAAACATTGAAAAATGATTTTTCTTTGTAAAGAAAACGTGACAAAAGGGAATTTTAGAGTGTATTTAAAGAAAAAGTTTTAGATTGGTTTATGCAGATTTTGATTCGTATGTGTACATAACGTTCTCCATCATGGTTGTAGCATTATTAAATTGATTGCACATATCTTATATCCACACCAAAGTGGAGCTGTCTTCCAGAGTGAATGAAGTGTCTATACCTAGTCTACCAATCACTAAGCCAAATATCTCGGCTTCAATTCCCGTGTCTAGGTGTCCACAAATATTGGAATTATGTATGTTAGTGGCCACCAAATGTTAGTTTCAATTTAGTTTATCTAATTTAGTTGCATTTTTATTTTTTAGCACTGGGTTTTACTACCTTTTAAACTTATACGTCAATGGTTTTAGGGGATAGGAAGGCTATATTTGTAGGAAGTGTACTAGAATTTGAGCGAAGGGAGAGTGGAAAACAATTTTATCCTCAGTACACCTGACCAAGAATCTAATCTGGATCTTCCTCTCATTGGAAGTCTACTGCGAGAGTAGCACCATAGACCATGTGTTTATTGAAGCAGGTCATAATATTTACCAAACCGACATGTAAAACAAATTATTTTCCCATGTTTAATTAGGAGAAGTGAGGACGTCAGTTATAAATGTGACCATATTGTGAAATACGTTCAATACCTAGAATTCTTGTTTGAGTTTAGATTATTCTAGCTCTATTAAAAAACAGGTTTTCCCCTCAGATTTGTTTATATACTGATAGCTTCGCTTGAACTTTTTGAAAAGTTTTTGAGCGGAAATTACATCAGCGCTGTCATCCTTGTGACGGGGAAAAGTGAGAGGTGGGGGTGCGGTTGTGGCTGAATGATTAAGTTTGAATTTTTATTTTAATACTCCCGAACCCAAGGAAATAGTTTTATTAAGATAAAACTAATCGGTATTTGGTCTACACGAATACATTGTCGCAACTCCCTTTTTACCAAACTTTTTGTGATAGTGTGGCTGAAGATTTAAATATGCCACCAAGGTATGATATATATGTAAGGTATAAGCTTCACTTGAGTTGGATTCACACTGAGAGGGCTGTGCGATGACTGTGCGCCGGCTGTGTTGTGTCGTCACCATGCTCTGTTTTGGTCACCGTAGTTGCTTTTAACATAGGGGTTTTCCGCTATTTCCTTACAAATTACTTATTTAATGAGATTATCATCGTATTCTTTATGTTGCAAATGATATAATTGTACCAACATTTTTAAGCTTCCTACACGGTAGTTGTGCTGGAATAGCATCCAGGCATTGTCAGATTGTAGATAAGAACATTCGTGAAAGTTCGCTTTTGCCGGAAGAAGCTGAACTAAGAGAAAAGATACTAATAGTCGACCATGGGGCGCTCGGATTTAAATTCATACTGAGAGGGCTGTGCGCCAACCGTGCTGGATCGTGGCCTTGGGAGAACACTTTTGAATCAATTCAAGACGACACAGTCAGAGCACGGTCAGCTCACAGTCAGCGCACAGTCAGCTCACAGCCCTCTCAATTTGAATCAAACAATGGTCTTACAAGGTTACTCATATGGAAATGACCTGTTCAAGATTGTCTGCTGCTCTACACAGCCGGCGCACAGTCGGGGCACAGCCCTCTCGGTGTGAATACGTCTTTATTAGGCTTATTAGTGCTTGAGAGTGCATTAAAACGAGTTTATAATTACGGACCCATTGCGTTGGCTGAATGGTCTGAGACGTCATATCAGATAACGCATTGACCTTCGACTCTGTAGTTGGCTTAATGCTGCCATTTGTACAATTATTATAATTGTAAGGGATTGCATATTTTAAGAATCAAATAGCCAAAGCTATTATTTATGCTGTTAGTGAGGATTACTCCATCTAGATATCATATTAGAACACTTAAAAATGACACCTGGATACAGGAATCGAACCCGGGACCTTTGGCTTAGTACGCCAATGCTGCGTTATCTGATAGCTCGTGATCTTAATAAAATCACACATTTGTAGCCGTCGATTTCCACACGTCCATCATAGATTCTGCCTTAAAATATGGGTGAAGAATGACCCTTGGCACGGGACGATTCCTGGATAGCTCAATGGTAGAGCATTGGCGTACTAAGCCATAGGTCCCGGGTTCGATTCCCGTGTCCAGGTGTCATTTTTCAATTTTCAGAATATGATATCTAGATAGAATAATCCTCACTAAAAGCATAAATAATAGCTTTTGCTATTTTATTCTTAGATTATAATAAACTGATACTGTTATCAATACATATTGTGTCTTTGTGACTTGCTGTTTTTCTTTAAATAAATATCATAAAATGCTTATGATTTTATTTCAGTTGTTCTGTTCCTAGCTATCCATAGATAAAGTAAAAACAAGCCATGGTTATAATTTGAAGTAATACTCGCATGTGATAGGATGATTTTGACAGTTTGTCGAAGCGAATATGAGAACATATTGGGGTAAGTAATCCTAAAAAGGCTAATAACCCCGGTATAGAGAGTCGAGCTCTCAATAGTCTACATTTCCTGTGACAAGGGGCTTGAGGATCGAATCTCGTCTAGGTATACAGGGAGTGAGTATTCATTTCTAAATGGTGTACTAGTCTCGTGCCACGTCAATACGAATGTACTTCTTAGTCATATCTTTACTACCATCACCAAATCAGTGTAAAAATGAAAATTTAATAGAACTGATGTGAAGTACATAAATTCTATCAAATATCGCTCTCTTTAAAAAAGTATTAAAAATATATTTCACTTTTTTAAATAGTTTTGTATTGTTCCTTTAACCTTTATATTAACCTAAATAATATTTTCTTCATATACCATAATATCTATAGAAATGAAACCTCCATTAACCTGTAGTACCACTTTTGAATTTCGAAATTTTTTTGATGCCAAAGCTTTGTACTAGTTTTGTATCGTTTTGTACCTTTTGTACCACAAAGTAAAAGTTTTGTACCCGTACCCGATTTGAGTAATTAGCATATCAAAGTGGTAATTCCAGCTTAATTCTGTTCTACCACGTTTTAGTTTTGAATTTTTTCATGCCAATGTTTTGTACTATTTTTGTACCGTTTTGTGCCAAAAAACAAGTACGAGTAAAAACTTTTTCTTTGTGGTACAAAACGGTAAAAAAACTAGTAAAGAACTTTGGAATTGAAAAAAGTTCAAAATTCAAAATTTGTACCACAGGTTAATGTAGGTAGAAATGAGATGACATTTTCTAACAGTTTGTTTTTTTCTATAAACTCACGTTTTAGCTGGAACATCTTACTCTTTTCGTCAGGCACGTATCCGGGAGGGGGGGACTCCCTCGGGGGATGAAGCCTCCCCCCCAAAGTCTAAATAAAAATATATTACAGTTGACCCATGCTTGCATTAAATAATTATTAATATACTTTTTATAACTTTTAATAGAAAATGTGTTAGTTTTTGTAAAAATGTATATAAAATTAGTATTTTTTTCTATTTAAATTTATAAAAAGACTATAAATTAATAGTAGATGCAAGAATAGGTATACTTCACTTTGTTGTTTTTTTTACGAAATTTTGACATATTTTTCTCTCCGTGCGGGTCAGATTCATCCGCCCCTCTCTCCCCGCTGTTTAGTCTTGAGATGACCGTCGTCGTGGAACAATATTTTAAGAATGAGCCCCCTCCCCCCCTTAACCCCCAAAGAAAATTATAGATACGGGCATGATTTTCGTGCATTCATATGAAAATACCTCATTTAGAGATTAGAGTAATAAATTTTCTAAAAATATATTTATATAAATGCTATATACGTAATCTATATGTTGTGATTTAATTCAGCAATAAGTTTATTTGGTCTTGCTAACACAAATGTTAGCTTTGTGTCCACTCTGACAAATGATTTCTTGAAGTTGTTGAATCTTCTTCCAGCTTGGGGCTCAGGATAGAAAACCAATATTGACTGCTTTGTTTCAGAATTTGTAACTCTTAAGCTTCGAACGATTTTAAAACTATAGGATTGATAAGTGCACATACAATTTTGCTGTAAATAAAGTTACATTATTTAAAAGCTTCACACGAGAGTGAACCTTGCCCTGAGAAAGTTTCTTGTTCGAATCCCATATCGCAGCATAACTAAAAAAAAATATGTGATTTTAAAGCACAATCTTTTACGGAACTTTCTCCCTTTAAAGTAGTTTTTTATTACAGTAATTTACCTCTGTTCTAATATATTATATTATTCGACCCTGAAAGGTTACCCAGTTCCTTGAATCAGAAATAAAATACTACATTTTTTCTTTATTTAGTTTATAAAGTAGATATTAAATTATCTCCTAGACGTTTTGCAACCATTGTCTATGATTAATGAAATAGCTTTACTAGGTTTCAAGGTTCACTTTTTAATTAGCCATTCTGCCAACCAGAAATTATTGCTTTTATTAAAACTAATATACTTGATGTAAATTTCATAGCTTTTGTAGAAAACGTTTTTAGAACCAGTCATTGTGATCGTCTACACCGGTAGCCACTTACCCCATAACAATCTGTTCTTTTAAACGCATCTATTTGATACATTTAAATGGGGGATAAATTCTAATTTCAAATATATGTTAAAGCTCCCCTATAGTCTACCATCGGGCATCGGGCATGAAAACTTGCAGCCCATACCACGATTATGTGTGGCCCACGGATCAAGATAAAATATGGTCCAGTCATTTTTTATCGAACTTATATTCATAATGAAATTAAGAGTATTACACCTTGTCACACTTAATTGCATGTTATTCAAAACCTTTCAGAGATGATAAGGTTTCTAAAGAGTGCTTGATTAACACTGCAAACACTCCTGAGAAAAAAATAGATTCCGAGTCTTATTATTTGCTATTTTAATTCTATATTTTAAATAAAAATATTCTAATTTGAAGATATTTTACTTCAGGAGATGACAATACTGTTTTTTTTTAAATGTAGCTCACTTAATATTATTAATATGGCGCTTGTAATGAAGTGAGTTGAAAACACGTTCCCTATGGGATACGCCTATCCCCAGCAGGATACTCCTGTACTAGGCCATCAGGATGTTCTGAATACCGTTTGCACATCTCAATGTGGTTTGTGTCATTTTTATAAACGGATATATAAACTCACGTAATACGTGAAACTTAATAGTTTAGGACTTGGAGCGTAGCTCGCAAGCTGTAACTGGAGTAACTTTATGTGCTTTCACCTGATGGCCTCAACAATAAGAACAAAAGACACTCAAGACGGCGTGACCAAGCTCCTTCAGCGTTTCTTGATCTTCCATTCTCTGTGGCCAGTCAGTGTCGCCAACCGCCAGGCCTGTCCACAAGCAATACGGTATTAATACGTTCACTTTGAAATGTTTTAGTAGGAAATTAGTAACTAATTGATTCTTTAAATAAAAATAAACAGGAAATATAATGGCGATAAAGAAAGCCCTCAGGAAATAATTCAAATATCCTTTGGAGCCTGCTATTCTTAATATCAAGTAACTCTACACATTTTATAATAGAATAAGCTCATTATACTTACTGGTGAACCACAACTAATTCCTTAAATTAAATAATGCCACCTGAACACGAGAATCGAACCCGGGATCGTTGGCTTAGTTTGCCTGTGCTCCCACCACTGCCCTGCGTTATCTTATAGCTCGCGATATTAATTGATCACTTGTAGGTTTATGATGTTTTCCGCACATCCATCACAGTATTAAAAATATGAGTGAAGGATGACATCAGGCCCGGGATTCCTGAATAGCTCGGTTATAAGAGATTTGTCGTAAGTCTAAAGTCCTGGGTTCAATTCCCGCGTCCAGGTTTCATTTTTCAACCTAAAGAATATAATTTTTAGGTGCGGTTATAACCGTAATTAACAGCTACAATAGATTGGCTATTTAATCCATCACACCTAGCTAAGATTAAAACCGTAAATAATAATCCCAAAACTAAAACATATAAGATCAGAAAACCTTATGATGAAAGGAGGACTATTTACCTAACTAGGAGAATAACTTGTTTGTCGCACTTTTCTTGGACTCTTAAAAACAATTTTTAAATTGGGCATATCAAAAATTAAAAAAAAAGTATGTTCTAATTCCCTTGATAGATATAAACGGTTAAAATAAAAGAATATGTTTATAGTATATGCACAGAAATTTGACTTCATAATTTGATTCAAATATCCCCTAGGTCTAAATAGCTCCTCCACCCTACCATATATCTTATATATTGGCATAAACTAAATAACAGACGGAAACAGGACAAGGAGGGTGCATTTCAAGGAGTCTTACCAGACTACCCTGGAGAGAAAACTATTAGTTTGTCCTGTCGGGATCGAACCCAAGGCGACTGTGATTAATTAACAGCATTGGAAGCAATGGAAAGTTTAACTCTTGCATTGGCCTCAGACATATTTAGTTAAATTATTTTTACGAATCTATTATGAATCACATTAATATTACAGGGCTTCATCATCAGTTTGAGAGCTATCAGCCAATAAAACTATCTTATTTAAGTTTAAATGACCCATTGGGTTTAATTTTAAGGTACTCTATCAACATTCGCCTGCCCATGGGATATAGAGACGCATGGGTATTGAACACAAGACATCCGTCAGCTCAGCTCCAGCAATGTCAGCACACACCTAACTCTGGGAGTCATTCATAATTACAAATCGTCTCATTACACCCTGTCATCCACCTCGGTGGCCACATGGTCTAAGGCGCTACTCTTGGACTAGGCTATACTGTCGGAGACTAGGAGATTGGGGCTCGATCCTAGTATGGTGCAATGAGGGTGGTTTTTACTAAATGATTTTCTACTTTCCCTCCACACATTTGGAGGTATACTTCATCTAAATTCAACCTTCCTATTCCCTAACACATTAGTTTGATTAGTACTTAGCCGTATGACCCGAACGGGTAGTAAGACGAGGCGATGAAAAAATTACACCCTGCCAGGAGTCGAGCGTTAACCTCTCTGTCACCAGAAAAGCAGACTACGCCTGATCTGCTTGGCCACCATCTCGGGTGATTTTTAAAGCTATTTTGAGCTAGTTGTATCCACCAAAGAGATAAAATTAAAGTTTTAAATTAACTTCAACTTCCGGACCATTTAAATACTGTTCAGAAATACAATATAATATGATGATTACATTTTCACCACGTCTTACCACCAACCCGAGCTATGCGCATTGTAATCACGTAGAGGGGATGGAGATGAAGAAGGTAGAATGAAGAGTAAGTGTATCCTAATTCGCTTGGAGAGAGAATGGAGTTTTTTTTAGATAAAATTACTCCAATTATATCAAGCCCAATTTATAACCCTGACCTCTCCCTGAAAAACAAGACTTGTTGAGCCTGATACTCAGTCCACATGCTCACTGATGCGTGTAACCATTTTAAATTCTAGTTAAAATATCATTAGTAGCTATCATTAATATTACTTTTAATAAAACAACAGTTTTTATGTTTTATTGGTAGGTATGTTTTTTAGTAAACATTTTTATAAATGGCTATTTGGCTCACTGCTCGTTATGTTTATTCGTCACTAATATTGAACAAAATGAATAAGATGAATTTTAAGGAAATATATCAGCCATCTCCTAAAGAGTGTAGACATTTTCCAGGCAAGTTGAAAACAAGGAAAGTAGCCCATATTGCACCAGCCAGGATTCAAACTGGTTCCTGTTCATCCACATTATATCATCGGAGTGCCATTTATGATAAACTTATGATATTTTTGATAGAAATTCAACATACTTTTTTTTAACCTGAATTAAATACAGAAGATAAATTAAACCTGGATTCTAGAATTGAACTCGGGACCTTGGGTTTAGCGAATCATTGCTCTACTACTGAGCTATAAAGGATTTGTCCAGTATTCAAAGTCATTCATCTCTCATAATTTAGGGCAGAGTCTGAGATGGACCTTTAGATTTATCAGCTACAAGGTCTGTTTGGGTGTCATTTTTACAACTAAATTTAATAAAATTCAAGAATGTGAAAGATCATTTCCGCACCAAAGTTAGTTTTCTCCTTCTTACTATATTCTCGGGCTGGACTTTGGACCAAACAGATTTTTAGCTTAACAGTTCGTATCACCCGTTGGTCCCACGTCGATTTTGGCATGTAAAAGAACCCCGAAATGCAAACTTGGTAGGCCCTTTCGAACTCTTATAGAAACTTTCGTGTACTGATATAATCAGCCGGTTCAGAAAGTCCACATTAAATACCTCAAATAAATAAATACTCGTAAACTCAAGTGCAATTTTCTACGCTACCACTCTGTCTTATATAGTAGATTAAACCTTTAATAACTTTGGTGCTAAGTGCACTAATTAAATTACTCCTTACCAACATACGGCCAATTTAAATATACGATGTATATGCCTATATATTGTAGATGCTAAAATTGGTATAATATTTTTAGTGTAATAATTTATGGTTCATTGATTCAACCTTTGTGAGTTCTTGAATAATAACCCACCCCGGTGGCGTAGTTAGCTAACGCGCTGGTTTCATGTTGAGCTAGACTGCCGAGGACGGGGAGATCAAATATCGCTCGGGTGAACTGGGGGTGATTTTTTTTCTCTAAATGGTTTTACACTCTTCCTCCACGTAAATGCGGGTTCACTTCCTCTATATTCAGCCTTCCCAATTCCTATACCATTAGAGTAATTAGTACTTATGCGTATAAGTGTATAATAAGAAACGGTGCTAAGTATTATTATTATTGTTATTACACTTGAATAAATGATTAGGAATGTATAACACTTCTTTTGTTTATACAAGGAGAAAGTTGTGTGAAATTTATGTTAGATATTTTTTTTCACTGTTGCTATTTTAGCTGTGTGTTTAGATAAAATATTGTGTAAAAATTTTAATGATGCCCTTTTAATACGTGCCATATTTATATATAAGTTTATAGCTTTGGAATTCTTTTCTTAATTTTATAGCCTAATAAAAATGTGTTCTGCTATTTTTTTTAAATAATCTATTACTTTCATTTTGTTGTTTGGGTTGCCATTTATATTATAACGATAAACTATTATTACTTGACTGGACTCAGACTTAAACGTTTAAATTAGGATATAAATTTTAACCGAGCTTAACCTATAACAGCAACCTTGCTATGAGTAGGTTCAGTAAAATCCCTGATAGTAAACACATGCATTCAGCACCAGCGGGCACGTGTCTAAAGGTGTCAGTCTCGTCTTGTCTGATTTGTTGGTGAAAGGGGCAGCGTTTGAGTTCGATAAGGGGAATAATTCTTTTTTCTTCTAAACTGCTTCACACTTTCTTTCTACTCAAATTGGGGTATAATACTTGTAAAACCTCCCTAACTTGTTCCTACCCGATTAGTGAAGAAATGCGGGTAGGCTGGACGGGTAGTAATATTATCAATTCTTCTCGTCCACACCGAAGGGGCTTCTCACACCACTCAGCTACTGCGGAACATGGACTATTTTTCCTCGTAGCTGTTCGTTATGTGTTCTAAAGTCTATCCTACACAAACATATAGGCTGGCCTCTACACACACATGGCCTACACCACCCTCTACATACTCACACGAGACCTCGGGGCTCGGGAACCACGTAAAAACTCAAATACACCTAAAACAAACAATCGCAACGCTCGACAATGTTGGTAGACAAGGAGTATAGGGGGGGGAACTTGCTTTTTTTCCTCCACTTTCTATAGAGACTCTTGTACAGTATATTTTGCTAGAAAACTACACGCAATATTAAATATACACATTCAGTCTCCACGGAAAGTTTTTATTTTGTTTGCTTGCCCTTTTTTTTTTTGATCGGATGGTAAAAAAAATATGGTACGCCTAAATGAGAAATAATTAATTTAAAAATAAGATAGTATGTGTTAGCATGACATCGTGCTCAAATACGAGCCTCGGCCCTCACGTATAAACTATGTCGGTCGATAGCGCATCTTCCTACTGAGCTAAAGGTTCCAGGTTTGATCACCAGTAGGACAGATTAATTTTTTTACTTGGTGTTTATTCTTTCACAATGATGTAAAATATTTCAAGAAATAAGGAAATTTGTATGTAATCATAGAATCCATCTATATACTGATGTTGACCTTGGTGGTTTTGGGGTAAAGTGCTCGCATCAAGACCTGGGGTCGATGGAATTTTCTTGGACGTTAAAAATCCATAGCACAACTTCCTTCGGAAGGGAAGTAAAGCCTTCGGTCCCATGTTGGTTGTGGCATTGGAAAGAACCCTGGAAGGTATGTGAAAACCTTTCCTGGCAAAATTGGTAGGCTCTTTCACTCTCGCTCATAGAAATTATCGTGCGCTAATATAATCAGTCGGTTTAGAAATTGAACGTAAAATACCTCAAATAAAACATAATAAAATGAAATTACTAGTATAAGCAGAATATTTTATTTGTCACGTGATTTTTAAGTCTTACCTACATAGTTGAGAAAACAAACCTCCAGAGCAGCTATTTGAGACCAAACCTCAGCTATACAATAATTGAACACACTTTTCACTATCAATATATTACCCACATAAGTGGGCCTACAGACCAAACATAATGCTTGTCTATTTTGGTTATCTGGCGACAAAGAGGTCAATTCTCGAGTCCCGGCTTTCCTAAAGATTTTACCACTCCCTCCAAACACATTCTGGTACATATCCTCTAAATTATTCCTTACCCAATAATATTGTAATTAAAATGTACAGCGTCTGGATTAGTGAAACGAAAAATAAATATAATATTTTAGTTTTTACAAATAAAACTTTACTAAGTGCTATCGTAGTTTTAAAATATAGCTTACTTTTACTTCAAACCTTGATATAAATATAAATAGCTCTGTTGGAGAATATTTCAAATGGTATATTACCTTGTTTATCTGTCAAACATTTTGATTCGTCATTTATTTTAGTAGTTATAAAAATTTTGTTAAAAATAAGTGATATTTCATTGATAGTTTGAAAGAGCTATGCTTTTTTTTAAATATAAAATACATAGCAATATATTATTATTATTATTTATATTATTATCATCTTCGTCATTCCTTGTAATGCATTCATCTCATAATTTATCTACAGTTAACAATTACCATCCAAGCACTGCAAACATAACGAACGACGAAGCTTCACTATAAATTATTAACGTGTATGTTTACAGACTTTGTGCAGATAATATTACGTCATTACGGCCCTATGTTGAAAAACGTATTTAAATACTTTTTACAGAATAGAATATGAATTATTGAGTTTAAAATTACTGCCCATATTTTCAAGAGTAAAAATCTTGTTTGTTTTCAATATAATGTAGTTAATTAATTTAAACACATCTCGCATTGATGCGAAACTTTGTGTGTGTGTGTGTGTGTGTGTGTAAGGACTATAACCTCCAGCAACGTTGGGTACCATTGTTTTTACAACGGGTGGTGTTTTTGCATATATTGTTATTTTTCTGTCCAAAGATAAAAACCTGGCAGTACACGAAGCTCCAATCCGTGATTTTATGTTTGAAAGGGTTAGGGCATGTTATTACTTTCATAGTTAATTATTGTGGCTGCCAAGCGATACAAAAGTAGCTTTAAGGCACGTCGCGTGATGGGGATTCAATATACAAGAAAAGGGAAAGTTTAAACACAGTAGAAATGTTTTAATTACCTTTTTATAATCCCATTGTATTCTACTCTCGGATATAATAAAATGACTTTGCGTCTATGCTTCGCGTTCCGGCGCGTCTTGTCTTCTTATCTCTACGTTTCCGTGATATGCATATCTACAAGTATGTACTTCGCGTCCCTTCACGTCTATGATTCACGTCTCTGCTCGTCACGTCTTCACGTCTCTGTGCGTCACGTTCTCACGTCTCTGCGCGTCACTTCATCGCGTCTCTGTGGGTCACGTCTTCACGTCTCTGCGCGTCACTTCTCCGCGTATCTCTGCGCGTCACTTCATCGCGTCTCTGCGCGTCACGTCTTCACGTCTCTGCGCGTCACTTCATCGCGTCTCTGCGCGTATATGATTCACGCCTCTGCGCGTCAATTCTTCACGTCTCTGCACGTCACTTCATCGCGTCTCTGCGGGTCACGTCTTAACGTCTCTGCGCGTCACTTCTTCGCGTCTCTCTGCGCGTCACTTCATCGCGGCTCTGCGGGTCACGTCTTCACGTCTCTGCGCGTCACTTCTTCGCGTCTCTCTGCGCGTCACTTCATCGCGTCTCTGCGGGTCACGTCTTCACGTCTCTGCGCGTCACTTCTTCGCGTCTCTCTGCGCGTCACTTCATCGCGTCTCTGCGGATCACGTCTTCACGTCTCTGTGGGTCACGTCTTCACGTCTCTG
>CABFWO010000161.1:71052-88260 GCA_902155825.1 Timema genevievae | reverse complement strand
GCGTCACGTCCTCACGTCTCTGCGCGTCACTTCATCGCGTCTCTGTGCGTCACGTCTTCACGTCTCTGCGCGTCACTTTATCGCGTCTCTGCGCGTCACTTCATCGCGTCTCTGCGCGTCACTTCATCGCGTCACTTCATCGCGTCTCTGCGCTTCACGTCCTCACGTCTCTGCGCGTCACTTTATTTTATTTATTTAGCACCGCGTCTTACTAACCGTTCGGGTTATACGCCTAAGTACTAATTACGCTAATGGATTAGGAATTGGGAAGGTTGAATATAGAGGAAGTGAACCCGCATTTGCGTGGAGGGAGAGTGGAAAACCATTTAGGAAAAACCACTCCCAGTTCACCCGACCGAGATTCGAACCTCGATCTCCCCGTCCTCAGCAGTCGGGCTCAACACGACAAGCGCGTTAGCCAACTACGCCACCGAGGCGGGTTGCGCGTCACTTCATCGCGTCTCTGCGCGTCTATGATTCACGCCTATGCGCGTCAGGTCTTCACGTCTCTGCGCGTCACTTCATCGCATCTCTGCGCGTCACTTCATCGCATCTCTGCGCGTCTATGATTCACGCCTCTGCGCGTCAGGTCTTCACGTCTCTGCGCGTCACTTCATCGCATCTCTGCGCGTCTATGATTCACGCCTCTGCGCGTCATCTCTTCATGTCTCTGCGCGTCACTTCATCGCGTCTCTGCGCGTCTATGATTCATGTCTATGTGCGTCTTTTCTTCGCGTCTGAGCGTGTCTGTACTCATCTACATTAAGGGACTAGAGGTATGTAAGAGAGAAATTATAGGAAATGTACTGACATTTGTGTAAAAGGATAGGGGAAAACCATGAATGAAAGCTACTCATAGTATTACCAACCGGGATTAGAATGCCATTCTTTCCATCATTGACAAACTAAACCAGATGAGGATCATGCCTTAGCTCATGCGTACACTGATAAGGATAAAAGTATGATAAATAGTTTGACCTAAAATGTATCTATTATGTTTCTTGAGTTATTAGTGTAAAAATATGGCCAATATATCGATTGCAGAGCATCACATTTATCGCCTCGTTTAATTGTTTTGTATAATTTTTTATGCACCACGTCTTACCACCCACTCGGATTAAACGCCTGTGTACTAATTACACTAATGATTTAGGGATTATGAAGGATTAATTGAGAGGAAGTGCACCCTGATTTGTGTGGAAGGAGAGTGGAAGACCAGTTAGGAAAATCCACCCTCAGTGGATCCGAGTGGGATCGAACCTTGATCTCCCCGCTATCGGAAGTCAAGTCCTACATGAGAGTAGCGCTTTAGACCACGCAGCCACCGAAGTGGGTCTTTTTTTTACTAAACGTGACTGTAAACTTGAGCCTACATTCATATCTATAGCTAGACGGGCTTAACCTAACTGTATAAACAAACTGATTAACTAATAGGCTTATCTCTGTACTAATTTTTAGGTTAATTTTAATACTAACCAACCTAAAAAACAACTTTCAATTGCTAAGTGCATGTAGGGTAGGACATTATTTGTAAAATATTTTTATATATTTCTGTCAATTATTAAGTAAGAATGGATAAAGTGAGATTGAAATAAATAAATTATATTTTTATTTATTGAATATAAAATTTATACAAAGGCCACGCACAATTTTCCATGGCTGAAAGACAAACACAAAATAAAAAAACACACAACCTTTGAGGTAACTGTAGGTCTCAAAGAGTTATTATATTAGTTTTCCTTCGGTGTAGCTGTTGCCAACCCTCTCAGCTTGCAAATGTTTCAATTCGAGGTAGAATTGTATGGGTCGTATATTCTCTCTCCTGTAGGTTGCACGTCTACCTTCTCAGCTAGGGCCTCATTCATGCATGAATTCCTTATCGTCCGGTTGTCGACGATTCATCCGTTTTCTAATGAAATGTGTCTATTTGTACAATATCGTCCTATAATGGTATAGTTGCGATTTATTCTAAAATAGTGGCTTTATTTACTGATAATGATAACAAACAAATAAAAAAACAGAAAATAAACTTGCCTACTATTGATTCACCCTAAGCTGAGACCTGATGTAAACAAAGCCACCTGGAAGTCTATGATCTGATTTGCTACTGAACGGACCTCAGTGGTATCCTTCCACTAAAAAGTCCCTCCTTTGTTTTGTTACTATACTTGTTTTAAAATAACATTAGAAAATTATTAAAACTAAAACTATCCCTTAATTTGATTTAGAAAAAATACTTTAAGCTTCGCAAGCACTATTAGAATACCAACAAACTCCTGACTCAGCGCTAAGACACCGCATGGGTGTCACATGTTAACGTCAAGTCAGCAATAGTCAGTCAACAACGTCAAGTCAGCAACGGTCAGTCGACAGTTGATATCGGCAGTGTTAAAGGGGCGGTTGGGAGTGTTGAGTGCTGCCCGTCTATTTATGGCGTTTGCTGAGTCTGGTTAGAGTTTTTTAAAACATAAGACAGGAAATTTAAAGGTATTAAAAATACAAAAATTCGTATTGACCTACTTTGATATGATATTGACTATACATGGTCGTGCCTATTAAAAATATTGCACTGGTGTTACACCAATCATATATGTTCTTCGCATAGTGATATGAGAATGTTTATTTACTTCCGGTCTCAGGTTAGGATGAACCGATAGTAAATGTAATTAATGGGGCCTCTGCTGTTGAGCATTTTCCACTAATTTGTCTATTCTGGTTTCGATTGTATTACTTAATGCTATTTGCATGAAGGAGTCGATTTTATTGCTTCGTTTTAATATTTACCATTGTGGAAAATTCCTTTTCACATAAATATGTAGAAACAAAGAGAATCAAATTTTGAATGGTGGTGGTAAACAGTTGGGTATTATTTGTAATATCCGTGATTTCTATTATCCGTGGTTCCCCTGCCCTCCGTTACCCCGGAAAATCAAGAGTCTACAGTACTTAGATGCTTACGATGGTCTAATTATTTCTTCCAAAACGTAAAATTTAATATAATTGACTTCAGTATTAGGCAAATAACATTTTGAATTTTTTTTGGAGGCCCTCAAAAAACCTTTCAAGGCCCCCTAGAGAGACGTGGCCACCCGGTTAAGAATCTCGTATGGACGCATTTGTGCAACCGGACGACGGTGGCAGGCTTGCCAACTGGTCCTTCTTCCATGGTATCCTGCCCTCCCTCGCTGCAGCTACAGACTGTTTATTCACTCTGCAGTCACCTCGTGTTTTGAGGTTATATTTGTTTATTCACTCTGCAGTCACAACGTGGTTTGAAATTATGTTTGTTTATTCACTCAGCAGTCACCACGTGTTTTGAGGTTATGTTTATTTATTCACTCTGTAGTCACCACGTGGTTTGAGGTCATGTTTGTCTATTCATTCTGCAGTCACCTCGTGTTTTGAGGTTATATTTGTTTATTCATTCTGTAGTCACCACGTGGTTTGAGGTTATGTTTATTTATTCACTCTGTAGTCACCACGTGGTTTGAGGTTATGTTTGTTTATTCACTCTGCAGTCACCTAGTGTTTTGAGGTTATGTTTGTTTATTCACTCTGTAGTCACCACGTGGTTTGAGGTTATGTTGATTTATTCACTCTGTAGTCACCACGTGGTTTGAGGTTATGTTTGTTTATTCACTCTGTAGTCACCACGTGTTTTGAGGTTATGTTTGTTTATTCACTCTGCAGTCACTCGTGTTTTGAGGTTACGTTTGTTTATTTACTCTGCAGTCACCACGTGTTTTGATGTTATGTTTGTTTATTCACTCTGCAGTCACCACGTGTTTTGAGGTTATGTTTATTTATTCACTCTGTAGTCACCACGTGGTTTGAGGTTATATTTGTTTATTCACTCTGCAGTCACTCGTGTTTTGAGGTTACGTTTGTTTATTTACTCTGCATTCACCACGTGGTTTGAGGTTATGTTTGTTTATTGGGGGAAAGTGCCATATTTTCATACTGTTAATTGTGGGGTGGATTTTAAAATTGACAAATTAACAACACAACTGGATCTGTCAAGAAACAATGGCTGAGGTGGCAGTACTGCAACTCTTTTCTGCGACTGACGGTACGACCGCATTGCATAAATAGACATAAAAATATGGACGATAAATTATTATCGTCGACAACTGGACGATACGAAACGCATGCATAAATGAGGCCTTGGTGTCGATGGATTTTTTAGTGACATGGCCAGAAAATATGTTACTGGGGAACTTGAGGCTTTCTGCTTCACACAATTATAATTTGGGGACTGGCCGTTGGATCTATTCTAAATAAAAGCTAGTTTCTCAGTAGTGTACTGATATAAGTTTGTTCAGAAACATCACGTTAAGTAAATAATTTGTTAAACCTCCAGTTTTATTTGTGAGGTTAAACGTTTACAGCTGATTTGGTACTTCATTCTAATGGTATTCAAAAGAAATTAATTTATAAAATCTATCGAAAAGAGTATAGAACGTAACAAAGATAAAATATAAAAGCACAAGAGAGAAATGATAAAGGCCTGAAATAAGAAGATTGTGCCATCTATTGAGAGATAGTAAATTTACTTTTTAAAAATATTTAAAAGAAACTTTCTTTTTTTTAAGTCAATAGGTTCTTAATATTTAAAGGTATTATGTATTTATAGCTCCTCTCGTTTTGAATTTTCGATTTACTTTCCTATTCAAGGTGACTTTTAATACCTTTATCACACAAAATGTTGGAAAAAAACTTTTTCTCTTCTTCAAGCTTTGTAATAAACGCGTTCCATATTGCTAACGAAGTTGTGACACACAAGGAGGTTTTTTCAAAATATTGTGAAACGACCGGGCTCGCTAATTAGAGAGTGTATATGTGTGTAATGGGCGCAGGCTGTTAGTTGATACCCCATATCGGGTTTTAAATGTTTTAATGCGTCAATCTCTTGATAGACTGGATTTTCGTTGACGGGTAGATAGGGGATCGAATCCCCGTAAGGTATACTCGAGAGTGATTTTTCCTATTCTGTTTCTTAATCTCCCTCTATGTAATTACGGTTACATTTAATCTAAAATTCTATCTTCCTCGTCCCTATTGCATTAGCGTGATTAATGTATGCTTTTAACCCAAATGGATAATAAGACAGGAATAATTATATATATGAATATACACACACGTGTATGTATATTAATTGATCATCATACACCAAATAAACATATTATGTAATTTAGGAGTATATACATGTATAGTGTATATATATATATAAAGTTTTTCTTATATATTGTATTTATATATATATGAATATACACGTGTATGCATATTAATCGATCAGCATGCACCAAATACACATATTATGTAGCTTAAGAATACATAAATATATATATATATAAAGTTAATTTTTTCTTACGCATTTTATTTATTTATTTTGCAAAGGTGGGCAAGCGAACTAAACCTCAGAATTATATCGTCTAATTTGATGTTGAGGCTAAGTTTCAAACCCTGGCCTCATGGTTTTAAACTAAATAGTTTCTCACTATCTTTCCACAAACATTCTTGTACATGTTTTCAAAACTCTACCTTCTTCATACACACCCAATTACCACAGTTAAAATGCGTACAGCCCGGGCAAGAATTAAAACGCGGTGAAAATGTATTTTAAAAAAAATGTATTTCCGCTGTAATTTGGCGCTGTAAACATTTTTATATGCACTGAATCTCACTACCCATCCGAGCTATTAGCTATATGTCGTGATTATAACTTTCACTTCCACGTCATCAGAAAAACAAGCAAGATGCGATGGATCCTTTAGTCCGTATATTCACTAATGTTTGCCGGATATAATTGGAAATCAAGTCTTATTATGATTATTGATATGCCAAGACTTGACATTAAAACTGTCTTAAACCCTTTGACAATTTCCAGAACGTTGCTGTCAGAATACCGACCATGAGTATCAAGTACAAGGCGGTCACGAATCTTATTATATAAATAAATGGTATCACACAAACGTAAAGCTTTCTTATATTGTATATTATAGATCGGAGCACAATTTTCAAAAATTGGTTTTTAGTAAACAACCATTGTTTAAGCTTCCTTAAAAAAATCATGTCACTATGTTAATCACAAAAAGAACCAAAAAATACGGAGTACCATAAAGACTTTCTCTCTGAAATCTTAAGATGGAGACATTTACTAAACATTCATAAAATTTATGAAACAAAATAATATACACTTTTACAGAAACATTGAAAAACATTAGAAGCATCTGCGTCCCCCAAAGAGCATAGCAAAAATACATTTAATATTTCAAAGAACTCCATAAAAATATATGTTTTCTTATAACTATGAAATTAATGGGTTTATAAGAATATATTATACCCAGTTAAAATATTTTTAATTTTAACAGTATTAAAACCTTACAATGATAAGGGATTTCACATCTCAAATAGTTACGGATGTAGAACAAAATTGGAAATTTCTACTTTTGTTAAGTGCTCTTAAATTTATTTTCATGAGAAAACGAGAATTTCCATTTGGTTTGTAATGTTAAACAATATCTAGATACAAAATTTAGTAAAAATTGCTAAAGCGGATTTTGAGAAAATAGATTTTATCCCTTTTTGCCCATCAGTAAACTATCCTTAATATTAGAGCTAGGTATATAATTTTAAAAAAACCTTGAGGGGACCTTAGTCCAAGTCTTAGTCGAAACTTAGCCTGGTCGGTAAAATTGTTTCTGCTCTAGTCCTAGATACAGATAGACAGACAGATGGCATAGCATTTTTTTTTTAGATATAAGGGAGTAATGAAACGTCGACATTTATCAAAATATCGATTTCGATTTCTTTACGATCAAAAAACTTCATCTTTGAGGTATCAAGGGAAATTAAAACTCTTTCCATATAGTGAATTTCAAACACAATTGCTCATAACTTATTTTTAAACTTTCAGATTCTTAAAAATCTGTTATTTGTAACCTACCCTTGAAATATTTACATCTGTAAAATATAAAATCTTAGTTAACATGAAAAACGATTCCCGGATACAAATTTTTAGCATATGCCATAATCTTAAAGGCCTTTTTTTTAAAAAAAAAAAGGATATTTTTTTATGAATCACTTAATTGTAAACTACCTTTAATTATTTAAGTGCTAAAGTCTAGATTAAAATAAATGGTAAGAAGCTCCGCACGGACTTTCTCGCTCTATTGTTTAAAAATGGAGGTATTTACTCAAAACTCGTAATATACGTGAAACGAAATAATATACACTAGCAAATCCAAGCATAAATTGCGCTATACTTACGTAAAGCATTTTTTGACTCCCAGATTTAAATTTTATAATTTTATTTTTAAAGAATTAATGTCCTCATTTGTATATTTGGATCAATAAAAAAGATCGATATTGGGTACACAATGATAAACACTTCGTATTAAAATTTTGAATTCTGGATAAAATTTTCGACATTTTATTAGGTGTTGAACATCTTCAGGTCATCAATTTGTTATTAAATTTCTCATTTATAAATTTAGACCAATTAAAAAATGTAAATATTGACTATTGAGTCTAAATGATAGAGGTAAATCATTGCTGTACAAACATTTCCCCTAAGAGATTAAAGGAAAAATAACAAACTTTTTAGAGACTTACTAATATTTAATTACTCTATGGCATTAGATAAATATTGCATTAAAACATAAGGAGTATTTCTGTACAACAAAAACTCACAAAATTGTATTAATATATGTTCCAATATCTCAAAAACTATTGGTTTTATAACAATATATTTTGAATAAAAGATTTTATTCTAATAATGATACAATTTTGCAATTATAAGTTATTTAGTATCTAAAATAGTTGCGAAGATATGGAGATTTCCGCTTTTTGTAAAGTACCCTGAAAGTTATTTTCATGGGAAAATTAAAATAGCCATTTTGTTTATAATCTTAAACAACAAATTTTAATCAAAACGGTTACAGCTGATTTTGAGAAAAACGTTATTTTATCTTTTCGCCCTTTAGTAAACTATTCTTAATTTTAGGTTTAGACAGACACACAGACAGATAGTATTGCAAAAACCCCGTTTTTGGATTCGGGGGGCCATGAAAAGTCGACATCCATCAATATCGATTTAGATTTTTTGGACTGTAGCAATACTTTACCTAAGAGTTAGAAAATTTAAAAAAATAAATATATTTGCGTTTAGCTTGAAAACTATTTGGTTTTTAAAAATATGTCTCAAATAAATGTTTTTAAATATAAATATACCTACATATTTGTAACGATGAGTAATTTCATATCTCAAAGAGTTACGGAGATATGATCAAAAATGAGAATTTACGCTTCAGACCGGAACCTTTAAAGTCATTTTCACGAAAAATTTAGAATAGCCATTTTGTTTGTAATATTTATGAATGTTTAGAAATGAAATTTAATCAAAATTGTCCGAGCTGATTTTGATAAAATCTATTTTTTCTTTTTTTTTAGCCCTTCAGTAAATTACCCTTAATTTTAAGATTAGATATCTAATTCCAAAAACCCTTCGGGAAAACCTTATGATAACCCTAGATACCAAGTACTAGCCCGATAGGTAGAATGGTTTAGGCTCTAGTCCGAGGGACAGGCAGACAGACGGAAATTTAAAAAAAAACTTATTCTGATTCGGGGGGTCATGAAACGTCGAACTTAATCAAAATCTCGACTTCAATTTTTTTGATGATCACAATATTTTCTCTTTCTGTAAGATAGCAAGAAAATAAAAAGGTACTGATATGTGTTCTGATAACATCTAAATATCAAGTCCAAACAAAATCAATTAAACCAATTCAAATCTAGTCCCAGAGACAAACAGACAAACAGAATTGTAAAATCAATTTCAATCATGCTAGGGGCTCATAAAACGCAGAAATTAATCATAATTTCAATGCTGAATATTTTCGGTGCTAAAATTAAAATACTTTCTCCTTTTATGAGAAGGTACAAATTGGCAAACTATATGCAATGAGTGGAGAGATATTTCGATCACAATTGAAGTTATTTATATTCAAACTATTATTATTTTATGGTTTTAGAAGTCACAAATTGATGACAAATTTGGAAAAAATTCACCCTTGACCAATGAACTGAGCATGGAACATATTTTCAGACTATTGCATTTATTATCAGGGCAATTAAGGGTCTATTATAAAGGGTGTTTATAAGAAAGGTTGTTTTAGAGTAAGTTCATCCACATTAGAGTTAAATCAGCTCTAGAGCAGCTTACAGATGTGAACCATGACATTCTTCATATATTGAAAGAATTTTAAGGAAATTATATCAAAAATAAAGAAGGATCACGTTCTTCCAATAAACTACCCTGATTATATTTACAAATTACACAGTTTATTAAAATGCTATAGAGGCGTAGGGCTTAATCTATATCACCAAGCATTTTTATTCTTTGAATGATTTTGGTATTGTTGAACAAAATGAAGTCATGAACGTCAATGTTAATCATAAATACAAGTTTCAATATAATAAACATTGAAACTTGTGTTTATGATGAATATTGTCGTTTTATCTGCCGCCTAGCCCAAACACGTGGGTCATACAATTCTGTCTGTACTTATGTATGTCTGTTTGTATGTCCGTCTATCTCTGGGTCTACACTCATATGATTTGATGGATTTTTCAAACTAGTTAGATTTTTTATGTTGAAACCTCAAGTTTTTTTCATAGCAGCAATCAAATTAAGGGTAGCTGATGGCTATAATTTTTTTTAATTAGGTATATTTTGAAAACGCCTTCAACGATTTTGTTTAAAATTTATATTTCGGGAGTTTCTGACATAAAATTAGTAATCTCTATTTGATTTGAGGGTAAAAATTTGTTCAAGGGTAGTTTTATAGTTATTAATCTTTTAAAGTTTGATATTTTTTCAAATAAAGGCTTAAATGTATTGGTTAATATATATATTTGGGCTCGATTTTTCTTAATAAATAAGAATCTATTTACGTTCGAAGAAATATTTGAAAGTTGTTAAATGATGAATGATTTTGGAAATATTATCATTCTTATATAAATGAATATATTGATGGAACTTTCTGGAGAAAGGAGTAGTTTACTTATAATTGATTTCTTAAAGTTTGGCCACAAACTTTAATTAGATGTATGATATTATATTGACGATAGAGTCATGTCTTTTTTTTTATAGCGAATGTGTTTAGTTTTTTTTATAATATTCCATCCAACATCTTACATTAATAACTTATATAAATTGTTTTCAAAAGTTTATGAGATTAACAATACCTTAGGTGTATAGATTTACTTCATAAGATAAATATGTAAACTAGTATATGCATATTAATTTAAATATCGTAAAAATACCAGCAGGTGGGTGGATGTAATGAAAGCTGAAGTCATTTATATTTAATTAATCTTGCACTGTTTTAATCTGTGAAAAAAAAACTACCATCTAGTCTTAAGGCTTTATACTTTAATAAGTTTGTCAAACTAAAACAATAACTGTTACCATACTTTTGAACCCACCAATTATAAGTTGGCAACTTTGTGAGTCAGAGTTGGCAAATAGTTGATGCATCTAAAGGAGAAACTTTCCAAACCAAGTAGCAGTGCCCTGGCTAGAGTGAATATTCTGCGTTGAAAACACTCTCAATGAAAAGAGACTGGCATTTCAAGAAATGCACACAAATGAAGTAGATGTATCGTAAAAATATAAAGCATGTGAAGATGTTTGAAATACCTAAGCATTTATTAGAAAATACAAATAAATGTAAAGTTGATTTAGTGAAAGAAAAATACACAAAATACGTGTATTCATCTGTCAGCACATTATTTTAATATCTACTATATATTTTGAATATTATTTGTGCTTGGTTTAATGGTTTTCATAGAAAAATATATCAGTACTATAAACATATTTCGAAATAATTAAAATAAAAGATGAAAGATTTATTTAAACATTCAAATAAACATGGTTTATGTACTCGTATTTATATCAATAGGGACTTTTCTAAAATAAATAAACATACATTTCTAAATATTCAATATTAAAAGCGTTCATAAGACTTATGAATTAGAGCATTTTCGGTTTACAATTAATTTTACTAAACTCCTTTGTGCTAATATTGACTTTGATCTTCTCGTCAATACTATGTATGTAGTATATTATCTGTAAGTAAACTACCTTTAATGATAATGACATTAAATAACGTACCAATAATTTTCATGTAATTTAAATGAAAGTTCATGTAAAGATTAACTGAGATAATTATAAAAATGTTTAAAAAATGCAAAATTTTTTTAGATATGAATTATTTATGCACCAGAAAGGTGCATGCTATCCGCAATAATCTATTAATCACTATTTTCAAGCTTTTATTGCTTTATAAGTGTGGCTTATGTTCATTGGAATGTCTTTTCGATGATATTATTTTTCACAAATTCGAGTGGTAAATAAAATATTTACATGCATTTATAGGTTTAACCTAGGTCCGGCCTGTTTCCGACAGGCGCAATTTTAGATTTCACGCGAAGTCAGTTCATGTTGTTTTAATATATTTGTATATTTTTCATAACATATTGGATTTGTGTCCATGGCTCAGCCAAGCTATATGGATACGTTACGTCAACCATTTTGGACGACTTAAGCTTCGAATTGTTCTCATAAAGATGGCATGTTCCATAGCATCCATGCACAAATTCACCTCTCTAGGCATCCATTATTGCTCCATCTTAGCTTTTTCAAGTTTTATATTTTATCATTAAGATAACATTCTCTAAGGTATCTATGACAAATTACTTGAGGTGGAGGTTACAGTGTTCCTGGAAGTTGGAGAGAGATCCTTGGAAGTGGGAGAGCGATCCTTAGAAGTGGGAGAGAGATCCCTGGAAGTGGGAGAGAGATCCTTGGAAGTGGGAGAGAGATTCCTGGAAGTGGGAGAGAGATCCTTGGAAGTGGGAGAGAGATCCCCGCAGGTGGGAGATAGATCCTTGGAAGTGGGAGAGAGATCCTTGGAAGTGGGAGAGAGATTCCTGGAAGTGAGAGAGAGATCCTTGGAAGTGGAAGAGAGATTCCTGGAAGTGAGAGAGAGAGATCCTTGGAAGTGGGAGAGGGATCCCTGGAAGTGAGAGAGAGAGATCCTTGGAAGTGGGAGATAGATTCCTGGAAGTGAGAGAGATATCCTTGGAAGTGGGAGAAAGATTCCTGGAAGTGAGAGAGAGAGATCCTTGGAAGTGGGAGATAGATTCCTGGAAGTGAGAGAGATATCCTTGGAAGTGGGAGAAAGATTCCTGGAAGTGAGAGAGAGAGATCCTTGGAAGTGGGAGATAGATTCCTGGAAGTGAGAGAGATATCCTTGGAAGTGGGAGAAAGATTCCTGGAAGTGAGAGAGAGAGATCCTTGGAAGTGGGAGATAGATTCCTGGAAGTGAGAGAGATATCCTTGGAAGTGGGAGAAAGATTCCTGGAAGTGAGAGAGAGAGATCCTTGGAAGTGGGAGATAGATTCCTGGAAGTGAGAGAGATATCCTTGGAAGTGGGAGAAAGATTCCTGGAAGTGAGAGAGAGAGATCCTTGGAAGTGGGAGATAGATTCCTGGAAGTGAGAGAGATATCCTTGGAAGTGGGAGAAAGATTCCTGGAAGTGAGAGAGAGAGATCCTTGGAAGTGGGAGATAGATTCCTGGAAGTGAGAGAGATATCCTTGGAAGTGGGAGAAAGATTCCTGGAAGTGAGAGAGAGAGATCCTTGGAAGTGGGAGATAGATTCCTGGAAGTGAGAGAGATATCCTTGGAAGTGGGAGAAAGATTCCTGGAAGTGAGAGAGAGAGATCCTTGGAAGTGGGAGATAGATTCCTGGAAGTGAGAGAGATATCCTTGGAAGTGGGAGAAAGATTCCTGGAAGTGAGAGAGAGAGATCCTTGGAAGTGGGAGAGAGATTCCTGGAAGTGAGAGAGATATCCTTGGAAGTGGGAGAAAGATTCCTGGAAGTGAGAGAGAGATCCTTGGAAGTGGGAGAGAGATCCCTGGAAGTGAGAGAGAGATCTTTGGAGGTGGGAGAGAGAACCCTGGAAGTGAGAGAGAGAGAGAGATCCATGGAAGTGGAAGAGAGATTACTGGAAGTGAGAGAAAGATCCTGTGAGTGAGATATATATTGTTACATATATTTAAATATACTTGTGTATACATTAATGCATATTTTACTAACGTTGTATACGTATATATATATTTATATATATGTATATATATATACGTATATATATATATGAGTATGCATCTGTTATAAAATGTTTTGATCTTGGGTGGATTTTAATCAAATTTGCTGCTAACATAGGTCCTCATGAAAACCCAATTTTTGTACAAAACAAATTATTTTCACTTGTGTTTAACACATATGAAATTGTATATGAATATTTGATGAATAAAAAAAGACATCAAACTTTTTTCTGACTATTGAACAACATTTTGGACAAATATGAGATACAAAAAAAAAAGTGACATAGCTGGATGAAATGTTTACATTCATTTTACCTATATTTGTCCTATCCAAGAACAATAAATATTTAAATTTAGGTGAGGAATGTAATTATTACTGGAAAACCTCACATCGATGTGCGCATAGATAAAGTTGTGAGTCTCGTATTGTCTAGTTTGCCGGTGACGGAAAGGTCAGGGTTAAAATTCCGGCCAGATTCACTGAGGAGGTTTTGTTTCCTAAACGGTTTTACACTCTACCTTGTCGCAAAATCAGGTATATTTCCTATAATTAATTAATTTTAGCACCGCGTCTTATTATACGTTCGGGTTATACGCCTAAGTACTAATTACGCTAATGGATTAGGAATTGGGAGGGTTGAATTTAGAGGAAGTGAACCCGCATTTGCGTGGAAGGATAGTGGAAAATCATTTAGGAAAAACCACTACCAGTTCACCCGACCGAGATTCGAACCTCGATCTCCCCGTCCTCGGCGGTCGAGCTAAACACGACTAGCGCGTTAGCCAACTACGCCACCGAGGTGGGCTAGATTTCCTATAAATTCAAACTTACTCATCTCTTCTTTCTCCGGGGACAAATATGTTGGCGGTAAAATGCTGTGTACAGCCGCTGCAGAGGAATAATTCATCGTAAGCCTATGTGGTGACAGTCCTGCGCGATCAGTATATAGGAATATAGAGGGGTTTAATCACGATTAGCCTCTGCCACTGATCTACCCAAGTAGCACTCATTATTTTAAGGCAGAGGCAATGCTGTGAAATGTTCAGACGGACACTCGACAGCCACAGTTTACCGTATTTTCCACATATATTATTATATTTTACAACTGTTATAATATCACGTCTCGTCAATATTTGGTTCAAACATCATCGTCGATTGACCTATATATTTCGACGTTAATTTTATTTACATCCATCAGTTCGCTACAAATCAAAGGACACATTAAAAATGTTTGATATTTCCCTGGAACACGTGAATCACCCAAGGGCTTATACATCACATTTAAAGGCTACATGTCCCCAACATGTAGCCTCCTCCAACCCCCTCCCGCCTCACAACCACTGTAATGACAGTTGGTTTTTATAGACACTAAAAATTACAGTTTCAATAATGATTCTCAATACTCGGGGCGATTTTCAGTTGGAACACAAAAAAATATATCAAAATGATAATAAATAATAATAATAATAGTGGTAATAAAATAAAAATAAGTAATGGCGGAGGGTCATATCACTGGGAACATATCCAGTTGTACATTAGCGCCGTGGAGGAATACCCTGTGTGTGTAATAACGTGGGTCGAGTGGGACGTATTGTTGACGCTCCAGGCAGAGTTGCGGTGCATCATGGAACATGGACATGCTCTCCCGGAAACTCTGCTACCTACATGTCGCCGCAGGTTTGCTCAATACACACACGCCCGCACATGTTGGACATAAATTTACCCCCCATACTATGATTTATATATATATTTTTTGTGTGTCTGTGCTATGTCTCATTATCCGTCCGAACTTTCCGCATGTTCACACTATGGGGTTGAGATAATTAAGGTAAAATTGGGAGTAAATTTAACCACATCTGCGTGGAAGGAGAATGGGAAGACACTAAACAAAATTCACCAAAGTACGCTCAATCTGGATTCTCGCCCTGACCTCTCCGTTACCAATGAACCACAGACGAGACTAGCACATTAGACAACCTATACACTGGTGCAGGTTACGTGTTAGCTCTATATATTTATTTAAAAGATCAGTTGTAAGAACCCGACGCTACCCGGACTAAGGGCCAGTTTCATAGTCAGATTTAGTACTCCTTAAGTGCGAGTCGATACTAAATACAGGACGACACCTACCTAGACCAAAATGAAATGGGCCAGTTTAGCATATGAAATTGGCCCATTCCATTCAATTTCAGGTAGATGACGTCTTGTATTTAGTATAGCACCGCACTTGAGGCGTAATAAATCTGATTATGAAACTGACCCTTAGTTCCATATATTTATTTGAATTCAGGATTGAAATTTGTCCTTGGAGAAGAATTTTAAAATAAAATTATTTTTTTTATTCAAAAGAACATAAAAATAATGTTAAATATATTTTATACTTTTAAAACAGCAAAATTCCGTTATGACGTTTATAAAGTTTTCAGGTTTGTAATGTAAATATAGCTATAACATGTTCCTATCAGTGCATCTACAAGTAAATGTCCAAGGTGCAGATAATGTCCGTTAGGTGATTGTATCAAGTTTAAGAGTTTAATGATCCTTCGTTTGGCATCACTTCACACCGGCAGTCCCACAGTTTAAAATTTCAGGATAGTGGCAAAAACTAAGGTTTCCCTAAGATTGAAGTATAGTGCCATGTTTTTGATTTCTTTGTTTCTTTGTTATTTTAAATATATGGCTAGGTAGTCGCGATGTCTAATGCGTCAGGCTCACTATGGATTAAAAAAAGTAAAAAGAAAGAAACTTCTAAGAATCACACTCTAAATATTTACCTGACTTCTTACTTAAAGTTTAAAACATCTTGGTAAATTTAGTTTTTTTTAAAATGCACTTCTCAGTAATGTGTTCCAAGATCCACATCCTGGGGTTTTATCTAAGTGCACATTAAAAGTGTCACCTTTCTTTCTTTTAGAACCACCCATACTGATGGTCATGGGGCTTAAGGCGTTAAGATATAAATAAATAGACAGTTATCTTCGCTTATAGCAAACCACCATGGACTCATATATTTGATTCATACTAACCTAAGCTCACTTAAACCGAAATTTGATTCCTCTTAATCTTAAGTGAAACGGAGGTAGTGACCAAACAAAAGATCAACAGAATCAATTTTATTGCTAATTATTAACTAATATTTCAATATTCGGTTATGTGGTGTTGCTTCCTGTACACTGCTTTTGTGGATATTTTTTCTAGCTAGTTCTTTAGAGTCTGTGATTTTCCCACACTTAAATCTCTTTTAATCTCACATAAATTTCTTTTCTTGACTGATTACACTGTGACCCTGTCTTATAAGCCACACCAAAGTGTAACCGATAAGGTTAAGCGTGCTACCCTACAGCGTAAACAAAGGGTATACATACATTCAATAAAGCCTTAAAACAATCCTGGCACTCTCCAACACCCTTTCACTGTCGGGAGACGTCTCCATTTTAGTCTTAGCCATCTTCGCCCTCTTTGGTTTCTGTGCAAGAACCACAGCTTTGATAGTGGCTTCAGTCTATGAGATGTAATTATTTAATTCCATTGAAATTTTCAGTGATGTATTGTATTAGTTCTTTGAGTAACACATCATCCATTTCCTTAAACGGCACACACCAAATAGTTGAACCAGCATGCAATTCTATATTGTGGATATTGATACACTCCTTCATGCCTTGTCGGCAAAAGACATAGCAAAGATGTATGTCTGTATTTCTTTGCTGTAGCCGCGTTGATGAAACTTAATCACCAAGATTAGGTTGTAGTGTTATTATCATTAGCACCGGGTCTTACTACCCGTTCGGGTTATACGCACTTACGCTAATGTGTAATGGTAGGGTGATTGTGAGATGAAATGGAGGACCTACAGTTTAACGTGGGATCCGAACCACGGTGGAGGCCTGGCATTCCTCACATTCACAAGTTGTGATTAATACAAGTCTTGTCAGAGGTGAAGGAAGGGTTTGGCAATCAGATAAATCTGTGCCGGGACCGAGGATTGAACCCCGGACCCTCAGCACAGAGGTCTTACACCCTACCCCTAGACCA
>CABFWO010000161.1:49499-66004 GCA_902155825.1 Timema genevievae | reverse complement strand
CCGCCACCACCACCGCCACCACCACCGCCACCACCACTACCACCGCCACCACCACCACTACTACTTCTTGAGAAAATTGAAAGTATTGCATATATTTTTTGTGAAATAGTCAAAAACCAAGTCACACAACTACAACATACTTGCAATATGCAATTTGACAAAATAAATAATCGAAACAATTACCAAATTCAATGTATGTTTATATCTAGGGCTATATGTTCCAAAATAAAATACATTATTGAGAAATTATATATAAATAAATGACAGGGAATACATAAAATAAAAATCATAGACTTGAAAAATATCAACAGCCAACCCACCCCGTTGATAACAAAGCTAATTTATTTAAGTATACAACATGGTGTAATGCCACAAAAACTTAAAACAGCAATTATTATACCAATTCATAAAAAAAGGGAAGCACTTAGATTATGGAAATTACAGATTTATAGCAATTTTTCCCGTTTTAGATAAAATAATGGAAAGATACTTTGCCAACTTCCTAATAAATTATTTAGATAAATATCGAATAATTGACCAAATAAAATGGATTCCAAAAATACAAATGTACTGAAATACTCTTACACATTTATGTTGTAAGAATAGACTTATAGGAATTAATTTGATTTATTATATCTTTATACTATTATATGTATTTACTACATATTTTATGGTGAGGCACCAGCTGACAAGCACATTGTGCTTAGCTGTACCATGTTTAGTGAATATAAATATGTACTCCCGATACAATAAAAAACTACTACTACTATAATACTACTACTACTAATATTAATAAAATATTAATAATAATTTCTGAAAAATGTAAGGGAAAATTTTCCGTTTCACATCTTTAATAATTACATGATATGTATTGTTGTGAAGTTCAACTAAAGAATTACTGGCTATGACTTGTGGTGAAGTCTAACTAAAGAATGACTGGCTGTGACTTGTGGTGAAGTCTAACTAAAGAATTACTGGCTGTGACTTGTGGTGAAGTCTAACTAAAGAATTACTGGCTGTGACTTGTGGTGAAGTCTAACTAAAGAATTACTGGCTGTGACTTGTGGTGAAGTCTAACTAAAGAATTACTGGCTGTGACTTGTGGTGAAGTCTAACTAAAGAACTACTGGCTGTGGCTTACGATGAAGTCCAATTACAAAATTACTCTATGTAGCTTATGGTGATTTCTAGCAACAGAATTACCTTCTCTTTATTGTGGTGAAGTCCAACAACAAAATTACCTGCTGTGTCATTTGTTTCATTGAGTCGTATTAAAAACTTGTGGTGCAAGTAATTTTCTTAGTAAAAATCTCCTTCGCTCCTATAACACTCACATTTGTCCGAAGATTTTAACAGTATCATTGTATTGAACATGAGTTAAATTTACTTGATGCGATCCTATTCACTCTGGTTATGAGAGGGAAACCCATTTTGATATGTTGCCAGCATTGGGCAGAGCAGGCAGCCTAACAGGGACTTGCACGCAACCCGTTCAACACAAGCGTGACAAACCACGATTACGGTACAAACAAGCCGTTCTTAGCAACGGATTTGAATACAAGCAATACTTTTTATCAGGCTCATTATGTTGCCGGAACTGTGTTTGCACAAATCAAAGTTTCATTTTAAAATACAATTTTATCCACTTCGGCGACCACATAGTCTAACGCGCTACTTTAGCAGTAGACCAGACTGCCGATGACGGTGAGATCAAGCTTCTAATTTCAGTCAGATGTAATGGGGGGTGAGGGGGGTTCCATTCTTCCTCCACGCAAATTCGGGTACACATCCTTTGATATAACCTTCCTAATCTCTAAAACTATTAGCGTAGTTAGTTTATAAGCTTATCCGACACCTTACCCCAGACGAGGTCGTAACAACACTTTTTGTGTCCCGCGCAACGACTTTGTGACCATGATTGTGGTATTTGCTATACCGAAACATGTCGGAAGAATATAAATCAGCATCCTTTTAATGGCTGATTTGCACAAGGAGTAATAGTACTGGAACAAGATAAGGTTTAGATTTTATACATAACCTTAAATTTAAAAGTATTATATTCTTAAAATCGTTGTAAGCGAACATTCAATTACTTTATTAAACTTCATTGGGAGATGCTAACCTACTAATTCAAATTTTATAATCTAATTTACAACACTGTTGATCTTTAAACTTTGTTTTTAGCTTTAATTTATTGTATCCAAGTTTTGTTATTAAATTTTAATATGTTACATATGTGTATTTTAGAATTTTCGTCAACCCATGTTTTAATTCAGTTGATAATGTTATATCAATTTATTGAAATTTCTTATATATGACATTTTGTTGCCCATTAAAAGCAAAATATAATCAATCTTTTTAATATTAAAGTCACTCGATTCATCTAACAATTTTAAAACTATTTATTTCATTAAATTAATATCTATATATTTTGTTACAACCATTCCTAAGTTTTCTATCTAAGTCTTAACTTTAATCTATTCATATTATTTGAAGCTGTACGTTATTTCTAGTTTATTTGCAGGCCCTCCTTCACTTTTCAGTAAAGGTTCTCTATTTCTTCCACCAGAATTTGAATTCTGTGTATGCCTTTTTATATAAAAATTCAAATTCCCTTCTACGCCTCAGATTTCCTTCTTACACTGTGCTCCTTTGATCTTTCGTAGCGATCTCCTCTTACATGCCTCTTTTTTTTTCTCTCTTCTATTTTTTGTAAAGAAATTGCCTGTGTTTTCCATTACCTGCCTGCCAGGGAGTCGTTTCACTTCTTTGTGAGCAACACTTTATATCGATAAGTTGTTGCCTTTTCTTTCGAGTACTTAAATAGCTTCATTTATAATCCTAGATCATATTTATGTGCATGACGAACAAGCTAAATAATACATTATTAAACTTATTAAATACATTAACACAATATATTTAAATAATTAACTATTTTTACAAAGGTTTCCTTCATATTATATACTATATTCTATTTAATAAGATTTTAAGAAAGACAAGATGCATTTTATTATTCTTGCTTTTATTACTTAAAATATGATCAATATTGGTTTCTACATTAAGAACATTTATATTTTAATTACTTTAGAACTGATCGCTGGTAAATGAAAAGTATCAATATAAACAATGTGAGACTATTATTTGTAATTTTGCACACATATTTAATTTGATAATAGTTTTCTTCTTCTCTTCAAATCCTTAGTTTTTAGTACTTTGTACCAAACTCTTCATCTAATACACAAGTTGGCGTACACTGCATTTGGTATATCTACTACTCGGAAGTTTTTCGACTTAAGATTATTCTAGAGTCTAATTTTAATAGGAAGGGTCTTCTTAGACAGCAATACAAATTATTATACCTACCTTCAGTAAAGTCATATGTAAATTCATGTGATTTTCAGCTATCACTTTTAATAGATAGTAAAAATATCTGTAAAATCCCCCACATAATATAACAGTAAAATGTAATCAGTTTTGGCTGCGAATATTATGCTTTAATATTCTAAAAAGATCCTACTACGAAAGATGGTCTCTAAATTCATAATAGAAGCTCAAAATGTTGATGTACTCACTTTTGTGTGTTCATACTTCAAGACATGCTACTTTTGACAGAATACGTGCCTTTTACAGCATAATATACTTAAATATACAATTTTTAGTTTTTGATAGTAATAACTACATTATACTCTTTTCACGTATAAAGAAAGTACTATAACCGAGATAATTTGTATACCTATCATTTATTATGAATATGGACGTTTTAAATTACCTCAAAACCAAAAAAGTGTGACTTACAATTCTTACTTTTGATTCTGATTGTCTCCATATTATTGTGGTTTGGAAACTCCCTTCTTTGAGAACTTGTATATTGTTATCTCTCTAACTATATATTGCAGGTCTTACAGACTTGTTCTACTTAGTTACCTATAATCACAGAAAATTGATCTATTTGTGGAACACCAGCTAGGTTTTTTTTTAAATACTTCAGTGAAAAGTGTGAAAATAAGAATAATGTTTACATTTTGATTGGTCTTCTTGAAGATTAAATTGCTCTACTTATTGTTTATTATTATTATTATTATTATTTTTCAATCATTTACACTTTTTGAAAAACACATCGATGTAAAGCGTCCATTTTTTCCAGCCATGAATTGGATTCCAAGTCCTCTTCCCCCAAAATACAAAAAATAACAATCAACAGAATGGAACATTGTCATTATTGGTTCAGTCAACTGCTAGGGAATTTTTAAACTCCCCCCTATTTGCTAAGGCGTCGGATCAAAATTAATAATAACAGCATAGTTTCGATGTTGCGCGAAGATTACCAAGCTACATTTGTATTTGAAATGATGTTATTTTATAATTAAATAACTTGAGATGAAATATTAAAACCCTTAATAGTTATTTAGCATTAAAACTAAATAAATAACTAGCTCATTAAAGTAAACAACAAAAGATTAAATAATTGCCCTTTTAAAGGAGCATGAGTAGTCGAGACGATATCTGCCGGTGCTAACTACAAGTTCCTAAAAAATGTCATTTCAAGCAAGTTGTTTGAAGTTAGACCAGAGAAAGTTGATATTGTTCAAGGTAAAGGAAACAATAATACATTAAGTGTCAATTTCCCATATTATTGTTGATAGCATAGATGTATCTACAAAATCGCACAAACTTTCTCAAATCATATACTATCGCTTCCAAGAAAATTTTCAAAAATAGGTTTTCACTAAAATGCCCTTAAGTTTTCCTCATAGAAACAAACACATTATTTTATAAATTACAATAAAAACTCTTTATATATTTTTATACATTCCAAGCCAAATGTATATATTTTATACATTCAAAGCCAAATTGATCAAATATTTTTAACAAATCTCAAATTTTCAAAAATAAGTTATTTAACTACCCTATATTAGTTATTAATTTCCAAAAATTAAAACTTAATCATATTTATCATGAAAAATTATTCTCAGATAACAAATTTTCACTAAATCTTAAAGGCCAATTTAAAAAAATTTCAAATTTTCTTTGATTGGTCTTAAGTAAATTAACTTTAAATTAATTTATTTTAGAAAAATAAACAAACGGTATTAATGATCATGTAAAATAGTCCCCCTATACCAATTTTGAACAAAATCGTTAGGGATATTTTCAAAACAAATAAAATTTTACAAAAATCAATTTAGTTTAAATAATTATAAAATGATATTTTTTAGAAAACAAATAAAAATAGTTTAATTTAAAAACTTAACATATACCCATTTTAAGCCAAATCACTAGAGTATTTTTTTAAATATTCAAATTTTTAAAAAGCCATTCTTCAGTATACCACCCTCAAACGATTATCCTCCCCCAAAAACTAGTATACAGTTTTATTTATCATGTCGCAAACTCCCAAATATACAGTTTTAACAAAATATTTCTAATTTTTAATAATGACTCATCAGTAAAATACCCCTTAACTAATTTATATCCAAAACTAAGTATAAAGGATTTTGTGTGAGGTAAACCGTTCCCTTGAATTCCAGTTTAAGCAAAATCTATTTTAAACATTAATTCAAAGGTGAGCTATCCTTATTTTGAGAGCTGGTTTCCTAATACAAAATACTTCACGAAATATTGACCTATGACATAGAGATATAAAGTTTGAATAAAATACATCAAAACGTTTCATATCCGTTACCAGGAGGACAGACAGACATACCTACATGATGACAAACAAGAATAATTGTATGAATCTCACCCGCATCGGCGGTGGAGCTAGCTAACATGCTAGTTTCGTGTTGAGCTATACTACCGAGCATGGGGAGATCGAGGTTTGAATCTTGCTCGGGTTAACTGAAGGTAGTTTTCCTAAATGGTTTTCCACTCTCCCTCCCCACAAATGCGGGTTCACTTCGTCTATATTCAACCTTCCCAATTCCTAACCTATTAGCGTAATTAGTACTTAAGCGTATAACCCGAACTATTAGTAAGATGTGGTGCTAACTAATATTATTATTGTGTGGACCTCTTTCTTTGGTTCGGACTTCGGACGCACACAAAACGTAGGTACATATGCATCATAATCTAAAGATAAAAAAAACACGCTTACAATACTTTCTCTTGATATGGGAAAGTAAAAATCTAGTAAATGCTAGTAGGCTCATCCAGTCTGGTATGCCGGTAATGAGGTTATCAGGGTTTTAGTTCCGGCTTGGTGTACTTGGGGTTTTAATTCTAGCTTAGTGTAATCAGGTTGGTTTTCCTGAATATTTTCACGCTTACTCCACACAAATACGGGTACAATTTTTATAAAACTATACCGTAATAACCATAACCCTTTGGTGTAAATGAGGATTGGTAAAACGCAGTACAGGTGAAAAATACTTTTTTTTTTAGTAATTTAGTTTTCTCTAATTATTTTAACATACATTACTGTTTCCAGCCTGTGGCCTTATCCATATATTTTCCACTACCGGCTTGCTAGACCTGTCATAGCGCCGTATGCCTTATAATCTAATTTAAGACTAGGACAGGAACAACATCCAGTCCCACGCCGTTAATTCATCACTATGTAAGAATTAACCCACATTTCACCAATAATAAATTCATCTAGTTTTCTATAACAGTCTATATAAACTATCATGTTCTATAAGCACCTTTTAATATGTATACGTGAATGAGTGAGGAAAATTCTATTTGAAGATATACAATTGATCTGTAGCCCCACACAATATCGGTAGAGATAGTATTAGAATGCGAGCGTATTATGTACTTGTGCTGAGTACAGACTCCAGCTCTCTACTAGGCTGATGTCATTCTATACTTGTAGTATTAAAATGTAAAGGATTCGTGTGACGTCACGTCTCACCTAGACGCCACACAAGTAAACAAGACGTGTAGGAACTAATAACATACAGAATATCTTACCCCTGGCGGCAGATTAACCTGGGACGTCACACAAATGAAAAACTTGTACAGAAAGAGAGCACTAATTGTGTTGGTTATCCTGCACCTACACGTGTCTTATTAGACTTGCTGACATCCATCTTCAGCTGGTGTTAAGTCAGTGGGGACCACGAATATGGGACGGAGGGTTTTAACTTCAGATAATGCTCATAACTCGATACCAGTAATTTCAAGTGACTGCTCAGATACGACTAAAGAGATCGGGACTAGTCTTGGTTTAATTGACAGTGGTTTTACCGCTCTCTCTCCCCGGGGGGTGGAAATTTATACAATTAATTAAAATTCACACTCCTTACTCTCATAGGGACATAACTTTATGTTTATATAAGTGACATTTAACATTTAGAGACTCTGATGCTGCTACAAGTAACAGTTTAACATTCAGAAACTACAGATCTGCTACTATTGACAGTTAACATTTAGAAACTATGAGTCTGCTATTATTGACAGTTAAATTTAGAAATTATAACTCTGCTCCTATTGATAAGTTACATTGATCTACTGAAAGGATTAAAAAAAATATTCACAACTTTTATCTATTCAATCCCAAAATTTATAATTCCTTCACTGACACTTTGATCATATTGATATATTCAAGACTTAAAACATATTTTCAATATTTTGTTTAGTTATATATTGCCCCTATGTTTCTTTTAAACCGTCTTTCTTTTAGACGTATTTAATAACATTCTAAGTTTATTGAATTTTTGTAGTTAAAACATACTATAAAATATTTTAATAAAATACCCTATAATAGCATAATAGCAGGTCTGATGAAAAAAAAGAAACAAACCAAATGAAATCATAGTTAGAACACAATGCGTTAGCCAAAGTGGTATAGATGCAAAATTAGTGAAGGTTAATAAATTATGATATCGAGAATTGATTATGATGAAATAGCATATTTACCTGGTTTTAAAGCTATATTTGTTAATGTAGGAAACTGATTTGAGAATTAAAATTAACGTGAGAAAAGAAAATTAAAGTGAGAAAAGATCATTCTGGAACAATATACTGCGAAGTCAAAGATATTATATATATATATAGGATGATATGATGTATTGAGATATTGTGAAATAAGATATTAGATAGATAGATTGATTTTGAATTTTATTATAATTAATATGCTATAAGGATTGTAAAAAGAGAATAACAAAAAGGACATGAGAAAAGGGATCCAAGTCTTCTCGACATTGGCCCGAACAGGTCATTTATTACTATGGAAAGATGGGCGGATGCAGGCAGGGTTGGAGGTTTTTTTGATTTTGGTATGTTGAGGGAGTTTTCTTAGGGTATTAATGAGTATTTGGTTTTCAAAAATTGTTTGTTCATTCAATACATTTTTTATTATTTAACAAGGCAGTTTGAATAAAAATATTTTCAGTTGTGTTCATAGTTGTGCCTTTTGAGATGTTGTAAATTAGTTTCATACTTTTGTTCATTGGGGTTCGGTTGATTTATTTTGTATGTGGATTGATACATCCTTTCCTCTTATCTCCACGTTGTTTAAGACAAACACACCCTGTTTTGTTTGTGAGATCTGAACACTAGAGACGTTATTTCACAAGTCAAGGTTATGACAGCCTCAAGACCATGACAAGTGTTCCGCTCTCACCACAAGTCTTGTCATAATTAGTTTAGCTGTGACGTCATGGTTGTAGCTCGTGTCACCGCTAGAAGAAGGAAACACCCTCGACCCCCGTGGAGACATCACTTACAACTCTTCGTCATGATGTATGAGATCCACAGCTGTTATTATTGAGTTGAGAGGAAGTCATTGTTCACATTAAAAATAAATTGGAATCATAGAAAAATATTTTTTTTATCATCGCTTTTTACTATCTGTTAGGGTTCGGCCAGACTGACAAGCGTGCGAGCGAGCGTGCCAGCGACTGGGTGGCCAGACTGGCGAACGAGCGCGTGATTAGCAGATGGCTCTCGATAGTTGTTGACGAGGAGGCTCCGAATCTTGGCTCAGTGAACTGAGGGTAGTTTTTAACAAGTGATTTATTGTTGTGGTTTTCTCATCCTCTTTCCACGCTAATGGTGATTATTATTTGTAAAGGCCCACTTTGATAATATTGAAGTATTTTAACATATCAGTTTTACATGTATAGGTATGGTTTATGATCTTACCAATTAAATTAGACCGTTAGTAGCAAGTGTGCTAAACCTATCGATATTAATAAAAATGTCAAAATGAGAAGTTTTCCTAGCACTCAATGAACCAACATACAATAATATTGCCTAGCGCCTGTAAACTAGACTGTACCGGGTCGAGCGTGCGCGCTTGAAAAATAGAACCAGTTCTATCTTTCAAGCGTGCGTGCTCAGTCGCTCGCTCGCTCCAGTCTGGCCACCTCTCATTACAACCAATCTGTTCTATTTTATATTTTAGTCACTAGCCCAGTCTGGCCGTCCCCTTAGGGTTTTACGCTTACGTATTAATTACGCTAATGGTTTTAAAAATTAGCAAGATTATTATTTAGAGGATGCGTACCAGCATTTGCCTGGAGGAAGAATGTAAAATCATTTTGGAAAAAACCAGCCTCAGTACACCCGACCAAGATTTGAACCTCGATTTTCCATACATTGGTAGTCTAGTCTACTCCAAGAGAAGTGCCTTAGACCATGCGGTCATCAAAACTTGTACACAATAAATTTTTTTAATTTAGTAATTCAGTACTTGATTTAATACACGATAAATTTATCGGTGGCCGCATCAGTGACCACGTGGGGTAAACTTCAGGCTGGTCAGGACTGGTAGCACAGGCAGGTAGATGTTGTGAGATAAAATTACACTTTAAGAAACTCAATATGTTACCTTAAAACACAATTGTGGGAATCCATAGCTATTGATTTGTATGTGGTACACAATAGTGTTTGACAGAACATAGAGTTTTTATAATATGTCTTTTAATATTTCACAACACCTTAAGCGTAAGGATGAGGCGGTACAGACTCAGAAGAAATGTACTTTATTTTATAGGGGGGATGAAGCGATGGAGATCTGTAACTACTTCTTAAAAGAGCTGTCTACTCATTTATTTTATCGCCACGTATTACTACCTGTTTAGGTATTTACTAATTATACTAATTGGTTAGGGATTAGGCAGGCTTAATTGATAGGAAATACACCCGCATTATTTTTTGCTTGGAGAAAAAGAGGAAAACCATGTAGGAAAAACTACCCTCAGTGCACCCGACTGAGATTGAACCCCCAATCTCCTCGTCTTCGGCAGTCTAGTTCAACACGAGATTAGCGCGTTTGACTACGTGGCATCTGCAGTGAGTCTACACGTATTAATTGAGCTCTTGTTTGCATGAAGTTTTTATCTTAATATTTATTCAATACCATAGAACCCATGGGAAAAATTCCTATCAACAAATATTTAAATATATGGTACGACACAATTTCACAGACTTTCTCCTAGACCCTACAGACTACAGTGTATATTTTATTATAGCTTGGAAACATTATGACCAAAAATATGTTTTCAGTAAACTACCCTCGAGTAAGTTTTAACTATAAAACAAACACATAATCTTAAATATCATAATAATTACTACATATTTTAAACAAAATCGTTAGAATGTATTTACTATTTCAAATGTTCAAAAATCAATTATTTGAAAACTACTCAAATTTGTTTTAATTTGTAAAAATAAAAGCATGAAAAACAATGACCAAATATCCATTTTGAACTAAATATTTAAGGTAATTTTTAAAAATTACAAATCTCTGAAATTTGTACTAAGTTAACTACTTTTAAATTAATATATTTAAAAAATACACATTGATCCTAAATACCAATTTTGAACAAAATTACTATATTTATTTTCAAATATCTTCAAATTATCAAAAATAATTTATTTATAAATTATTATAAATTTAATTCTTTAAGCATAAACAAACCTTCAAAATTATATATATTGTAAAAATCTTATCACTTACCCATTTTGAACCAATTCATTTAAGCGAAATTTTAAAATATTTAAATTAAAAAAGTCACTTGTAAAACTAATACTAAACGAATTTGTTAGAAATATAGAGTAGGTTTACTATTTTTCATGTCACATGCTCTTCAGATAAAAATTTTATACAAAATTATTAGAGACATTTTCAAAGTCACCCGAATTAAAAAGAAACACCTCTAAACGAATTATACTCATATAACAAGTAAAGATTGTTAGTTGAGAGGTCAAAAACATTTGAATTAAAATTCTTTAACCCTTTTTGCAAATATTTGGAACAAAACAAAACGCTCATTAGTAAACTAGGTACACTTAATGTAAGGTCTAAGGTGAAAACTAGTTTTTAGATAAAGTCTTATGTTAAATTTCAACAAAATACAGTAAAATACAATAAAATATTAAATTTCAACAAAATACAGCATACCGTTTAGTATTTATGGTCAGGAACAGACAAAAAGACAGACTAGCAGATATGGTGACATACATAATAAGCTTGAGGCCAAACGTTTTTGCGACTGTTAGATGAGAAAGGTGACCTGGTGGTCTAGGGGTAAGGTGTCAGACTTCTGTGCTGAGGGTCCGGGGTTCAATCCTCGGTCCCGGCACAGATTTATCTGATTGCCAAACCCTTCCTTCACCTCTGACAAGATGTGTATTAATGACAATTTGTGAATGTGAGGAATGCCAGGCCTCCACCGTGGTTCGGATTCCACGTTAAACTGTAGGTCCTCCATTTTATCTCACGATCACTCTACCATTGCACATTAGCGTAAGTGCGTATAACCCGAACGGGTAGTAAGACGCGGTGCTAATAATAATAATAATAATAAAAGATGAGAGAGTAAAAAAGTATGTTATATTATTCAGTTAAATGAGGATATAATGAACAATATCAGACATGATTTTTTTAAATTAGTACGCTTAAAACAATGTTTTTTGACAACCACTCTTTCCATTTGTCCCAGATATCAGCATATTTACACCAATGAGCTGGGAGAAAAAATACATGTTAAAGAAAAGTAAGAACATTTTCTTGGCGGTAAAATGAAAAACAGTTTAGGAAAGAACCTTTCAGTAGACCCACTATTTATTATGGCCCAAATTTCCCTCCACCCGCCTACCAGCCCAAAGATATTATCGCCTTAGTCTGCGCGTTCATCAATGCAATTATAACACACATTACCAACTTAATTTAACATATATGATTGTATCTTATTCATAATAAAATAAAATAATCTTTTATATATAAACAATTTTACAACTATTTCAAAGACTAAATAATGCTCTCAAACATGAAGAATGATTAATATATGCGTGTGAACGCTTATAAAATTAGTTTTTTTAGTTATAAATGCTATCAGGACAGATATAAAACTGTGAAACTTTACTTATATGCTCCACATCTAACTACTTGTCCAGTATGTAAGCGTATTTATAATATTACTGTTGAGCTGAGGAAGATTAAATTTGAAGGAAGTGAGCCTGAATTTGTGTGGAAGACGAGTACAAAAAAAACCTTGCATCGTTAGTATGAGATGAAAACTCTGAATTACTTGTCACTGGTAAACCAGACAAGATGAGACTTGCGTCTTTGTTCACTTGTTTAACGCAGGGTGTTAATCTTATTAATGTTTTGACAAGCTACTATACTATTTATTCATCGCAAAACAATACTAATACATTTGCGTGGTTTATTTGTATTTCTTTATCCACTTAAATAAACAGCGTTAAGGAAACCATAGATAGTACTCTCTTTATCTCTGGTCTGCCCCTGCAAACAAAATATTGCAACCCTCTGAGCATAACTTGCCCCGTGAGCTACACGCACCCCGCAACATTCTCCTGTCCCACATACAGTATCTTACAGCATGCAGGGACAGGCCGTGTATTTACTATTGTAGTAGAATTATAGCCGCCCGTCTAAGAAATGTCTTCCCATTTGAGTTATTTAAAAAGCTTTCTACACCGGTGTGAAGTGGACTAAGTCTCGTCTGGCTTTGTTTGTTGGTAATGGGGAGGTCAGGGTTCAATCATGAATTGGTGTGTCAGAGTATATTTTCATAAATGTGATTTGACGCTCCCTTAACGACATGTGGTTATACTTTATATATATATATATATATATATATATATTACGCGACTGGTTATTAGTAGTTCAGTAATGGAAGGACTAGCTAGTACTAATGTACCGTTGCCCAGGAGACGCCAGAATGTACTAATAGTACATCCTTTCCGTGGAGGCTCTTTCCATGTCCCGATGAGATGATGGTGATAGGGAATATGAGGGTGTGGAACTAGGGGAAACACTTAAATCTATCTTAAGTTTAACTAATCAAACCTTGGTAATCGTTGGGGTACTTTTCCTTTCGGGAAAAATACCCCCGGTAAGAGCTGGGAATAGAACCCGGGACCCCTAGGTTCGTAGCCAGGTGAACTGACCACTCCACCATGCGGCCGTTTACTTGATAAATATATTATATCTTATCCTACCTACCTCACTTAGTAGGTGTGTTACACATGGTTTCATGGCTACAAATAATGCTAAGGTCCCATTTGACGAAAATGTTCATAACATTCTTAGAGTCAATTTTAGATATGATGCCACCAACACAAAAGGCTCAAAAATTTTGACCATGATTTTATAACGGTCCATTTAACCAAAGAGTTAAAAGCAAGATAATTAGATTAGATTGATTAGAATTCAGTGATGTTTTATGAGTTTAAAGTAATTGGATTACAAGAGGAAGATTAAGAAAGTGCCACTGGATAAGCCAGGATGACGGCCATTTTTCACAATGGCAAATCAAGTGTTACCACTAATGTTACTAACAAGAACGTCTATAGCATTGATATTACCATTGATTTCAGAAAACTTTTGGCTCTTGATTACGATTATAAAAGATAAAGTATTATTAGTAACGTTTTATTATTTTATAAAGATAACACAGATAGTTAGAATCTTTATTTAGTCAAATAAGCCTCCTTTTACTTGAAGTACTACACTATTGGAATCAAACCAATTTTAATTCGAGTACATCTGACTAATATGCCTACAGAGAAGTGATCATGTGAACTGGTTCAAATTTCCATCAAGTACTGACCATTATCCGTCAATCTATGGCTGCTATTACTAAAAATTCACAACTAGAATAATATATAATATTCTATGAAGTAAATCACTCTGTCCTTGTGTCATGTGCTGAAAATATACTTTACCATTTCACTCAAAAATCACTACACCGATTGATCTGAAATTCCACACGGGCATATCTCAAGACGTTCAGTTAACATATAGGATAATTACAATTAACTATACCGCTTAACCCAAGACACCCTTTCACTCCCAGACGTATCTCCTGAACAGCTGGGGCTAGGGAGTCACCCCTCTGGTAGAGCTGCCCACAGTTACTAGATTTTAAACCAGCCCAACTTTTCTAGTCGGCCCCAGAAGAATCTCCGTAACTGAAAAACAACCACACAGACTAAGTTGAGATATCGTATGGTATAGCTCAGGCGTTCGGTTAACATATAGGCTAATTAAAATTACTTATAAATATACTGTTTAATCTAAATTACCACCGCCACTCCCCACACCCCTCCACGTTGTTGTTTCCCTCCCTCACGTCTAACTGATTCCGATCACCCATTCCACCCACGCTTTTATACTCTCACAAGCGAGCACGCGTACGGGGTGAAGGGGAAGGCAGTCAGCGTGAGAGAGGAAACCGGCGGCTTTATTAGTTCAAGGAGATACAGTAAGAATATATACATTTACATGAATATATGTGGAACAGTTAACATTTAAATGATTAAGAGTTTATTATTAGATATTCTTCTTTTTACGTTCTTCTCCCTCGTCCACAGCGTCGGAACGAGCCGCTTGAGGTGCCGTCGCCGCTTCTAGAGGTTGTAGGGTTGTAGGCTGGTACTGGTGACGGTGGCACAAAACCCGGAGGGTAGATGGCTGCTCCGGCGTCACCACCTGATACTGCGATGGTGGTTGGCCAACCCTAGGTAAGGGCGATGTAGACCGTATTTATTCTATGGATGAGAATCTGTTGCGTGGTCCGTGGCAGGTCGGTGTAGTTGGAGGCTAATGCGCGTAGAAAATTGGCTTGATGTTTCTCTCTTCCAGCTCGAAGTTCTGCCATCTTTGTTTTCAAAGCGAGTGTTAATCTGAGTGCTAACGCCTCCTACACGTCTAGCAGGGGTGTCTCCAGTAGTATCAGATATGACGAGGCCTCCCGGGTAGGGGCTACTTGCGTTGCCGGCCTGGCCGCTGCCGCGACACCTGCTTGCTGTGGGGGCGCTGCTTCAGGTCTAGGGGCCATCCGGTCTAGTATGTCCTTGATGATTCTGAATCGGTCCTAGTTAGAGTTGACGGTTTGTGAAAGCTCTTGGATGGCGGTAATCAGTTCCATGTGTTGTTCTCGTGACATAGTCGATTCACTGTCTTCGTCTCTTCGAAACGTTACCACCTTGCACGGGCTGGTCACCGGACCAAAGGATGGTGTTATTGCTGACTCACCTTGCGCTACGAACGATGGTGACTGAGGTGGTGTTCGGGATGCTGTTGGTGAACCAGACCCTTGACGGGTGCTGGTTGCCGTTGGACTGGGCTCGGATACTGTAGAACCTCCCAGAGCCGAGACGGTCTTGCCTGAGTGAAGATCCACGATGGAGTCGTTTCCTCCAATATCGATTGACGTCTCATAGTCCACGCTTTCAGCGAGAACATGCGTGAGGGTGTCGGAGATTTTCCGAATCTGTTGCTGGTGCGAGAGTCTCTTGAGCCAATTGGTCCCAGCACTGGGTGCTGCGAGAAATATATCTGTTGTTGGTTCCCCCTCCCTCACGTCCGACTGATCCTCTGGGGCTAGGGTACCCTTGGGTAGGGGGTAACTAGGCTCTATACTTTGACCCCCCCATCGACCTCTAACAGCCCCTAGGTGAATCTCTGAAACCACTGTGGGTGGAGGGGGTGTTTGACGGGGGGAGTGGTCACTTAAATTTTAACAATATATTTTAAATATGTAACTACTCGTACACATTTTTATCCATTGGTAAATCAAGACACTGATAGTTAGACCCTACTAATTATTGACACACAGCACGTCAGGTCATTTTAGTGGTCTGATGAACCACTATTATATACTGTAAATATATATATATATACACATTATACTACATAAATACCGCCTTGATACTCTACAAACGTACTTCCAGAATACACGACCATGCCATCCCAATTTATTATGATCCCGATTCCATGAACCGTGGGACCATTAGCGCAAGCCACAACAGTAAAATAATTTAAGGCAGTAAAAATGCCAAGAAATCTACAGTATATAACTTATATATTATGTCACGAATATCAATTAAAGTATTTTGGTAAAACACTCTACTTTGTTATTTATATATTTATTGAAAAATCCCCATATTTGTTTAAAATCAGAGAACACAATCGTGTTAAAAAACTAACTTCCGGAAATTAACAACACTGCCATATAAAAAAACCCAAACACATTGTTTGGTTTTACATAAATTACAAAGCTTCCATTTTGCAAAAAAAAAAAAAA
>CABFWO010000161.1:2827-49446 GCA_902155825.1 Timema genevievae | reverse complement strand
TGCAAAAAAAAAAAAAAACTAATGCAGTTGCTTGCTAGTTTGCGTCAGGGGGTATGTTAAAAAAAAGTTCTATAAAATACAATTTCACCGATATTATCGATATGTTTGATTATATTCTCTATCCCGGAGGCAGTATTCCACTACACAGTCTAGCCTTCTATCAATACACCCCTCCAACAGATCCTCTTTCAGAGTGCATAACGCGAACACAATCGCTCGTGCCGCCGCAGCTACAAGGGATCAAACACGGCCCCTCTCTGTGTGTGTGTGTGTGTGTGTGTGTGTGTGTGTGTGTGTGTGTGTGAGCGGGGACAATGTGGTTACATGCCGTGGAGGCAGTAACGCGTAACGTGCATACACCCAAAATGGGGATACCAGGGGAGTAAAATGGTTTCAGAGAGGGATAGAAGGGAAGTTTTTTTTTGTTTGTTGGTTCTACTGAGGAAATCAAGGGAAATGGTTTTGATGCCTGTGTTGTTGGTAGTGGTATGTACGTACATTCTCTGGTACTAACAGCTAATCAGTATTTATTTGGTTTTAGAACCTTAACGTTTCATTTGGTGGGCATATTGAGCTACCCAATATTCAAAATTCTACATTTCTTGATATTTTTATTCGCTTTTCTACTCTTTATTGATATAAATAATGTGATTATCAGAATTTAATGATGCGTTTACACCAAGGTTGTTAGCAATCAACAAAATAAAACTAATTTAACATGTTAAAACCCCCATAAGGGAAATGTAAATACAAATATCTAACATACTTCAAACAACAGATAAATACACTAAATAAATATAAACTACAAAGATTAAAGATATACTTAAATATGCTAAAAATATTAACTAATTTGATATCATAACAAAATGAGTTAGATTATAGGAGTAAGCATCAAAATTTAAATGTAATTTAATTACATTTAAAAGACTCATCTGGCTTATAAAATGGCGTTAACACTTTGCTTTTTCAAAACTAAAACAAACTAAGAATGTTATTATTAACATTTAGAGCCGGGCTTACCCAGCGCACACCAGCATTAATGTATCAGAATGTGGTATACACCAAGAGGGGCCTTACACACAAGAGGTGGAACCTCTTCCTCTCTTAAAAAATAAAGTGGTGCGCAAGTTGAGTATGACTGACGCGTCACTATAACCTCTTGTCTACTACACACATACTTATAAGAAGAGCATCGCATCACAGTACCTCTTATGGAAGGCACCTTGTTCTGAATATGGGTCGAAACCCACTCTTTGTGCAGTGAAAGTGCACTCAACTGAACTCAATATAAAGGTATATATTTACATCTGTTGAAATAGTACTGAAGAAAAGATGCATTCACTTAATACATTTATATATGTAACGCCATAAAAATGAACAGTACCTAAGTTTCCATCAATACATGCTAACAATATTGTTGCATTGTGTCAATGTAGAGATTATAATAAAAAACTACTCTGTTGTCTTTTTTTCATTTTAATAAACCATCGATCGATGGAATGACAATAAATGGTACAATATATTAGAATGCAGTTCTTTTATCAAACATATCAGATTATTTGAAAATAGTTGAGGTCATTTGTGGAATAACTTTCTAATTAAATACAATTTGCATTGCATCCACGCAGTTATTAATTATAACGACTTAACTACAAATATGTTTTCTATTCAAAAAGTATCTCACCTGTCCCTAGATTGAGCTAATTCTATCTAGTCTATTCAAACATTATCCTTCCATCTGCATATAAATCTTCCCACATGTATGTTTATATTAGGTTGGCCATCCACGACCGTAATTTATTATTAAATATATTTATATGTGAATAATGAATAAGTTACCTAACGAGTTTAAATATTTGTTTGACTATTTCTCTTTCAAATTTTAACATTTTTAACACCAAAATAATTTTAAAATAAATATTAGTCACGTTTGTTCATTATTAACAAAATGTGATCGAACATTTTCACATCTTTTGTATTGTCTTATGAATATTATTAGAGATTATAACAATGCTTTCTTGTCGACTGCCTAATAAAACGTAAGTGGACTTGTAATTAGATTTCGATAAGTTCTCCATTGCCACAATGAAACTATTTTTAGCTAATTTTGTTGGAAAACTTGTATATTTTGTACACCATTAGATCGATAAATGCACTAAGCGAATGCATAGATTCTTACATATTATTTCCACAAATGTAAATATATTTATTGATGGTTCTCTACATTTTTAATATATATTAATAATGTAACTGCTTGTTGGAGTTATGAAAACGTAAACAGCTACACGCTTATTGGTTACATTGTTTTTATTTAATTTCACAAATTTAAATAAGAAAATAATCATAAATTTTGTATGTCTTGCAGAAGTAGATGCACTCTCAATTCTAAAGTTATTTTCAGATGGTATTTTATAATACAAGATAATCATTTTCCAGTAGTGGGTGAATGAATATACATCAATATTATTCTTGGTTACATAGTTTGAGTAACAAATTTCATTGCCATGCAATAATAGAGTAACAGTTTGCATTTCCTTTACAATTTTATGAAATGTGTTCTAAGAATAATGTATTTTTTTTAAAGGAAATATGTTTTTTTCTGGGAATCTTGGCATGCATTTTTAGTTTTTTAACGTTCTTAGGGTGATTAAAATATACAACTAAGAACGTATTCATTTTTAAGCTTTCGTTTTCATAAGATACTCAACAACATGTTTCTGCTTGTCGTTACTAAATACAACCTCAATTCCAGACCTTTAACGAAGAGAAACAATTACAATAGCAGAAAAAAATGTTCGATATAATTATAAATAGTTAATCAATTTAAATAAAATTCAGCTTTTTAACAATTTGATTTAAAACACTCCATAGATGAATGCATAGCGCTTAGATTTATTATTACTATCTACTTTTTGAACCAGCCTTTGTTTATATTGGTATCAGTTGTGATAGATGAAGTATATAAAGATAAGTCGCTAGGTAGTAATAGATTTAAATTATATTGGACTCTTTTATTATGTCCTACGGGTAGTTTCACTTCAAATTATTAGACGCATGAATATAAAATGAAATAGCTTTAGTTAGTAACTGTCAGACAACTACCCTTCTACTGCGATTACATTATAGACGTGTGTTGGATCATACTCAAAGAAGTTTCACGATTGAGAATGTTACGGCGTGGGTCAGTATAATAGGCCCTATAGAAGCGTTGGCTCAGATATGATAAATTGCACCTATGTCAAAATTACCCTCACAGCTGTTAGTTTAAAATTGATATGACGTGGGGCAATATCTCTTCTTATTGACTTTTATAATATAAAATGAAATATTAGTGAGAGTTGTAAGTTACATGGTACAAAGAGGCTGTCTCCAAATATAAGTTGTATAAGCATCGAACAAGCACTTAACTATGTATGTTTTATAAAATATAGTCTAAAACTGTGAAAACCATCACTGTATTTAAAAAATGATATAGATTGACATTTTATATAGGCACGATACTAGTTGTCACAATGACTAACAGTTCAATTTTCATTTATTTGATTTTTAAGTTGTTTAATTATGAGGAAAGGCGTTAGCTACTATGTATAAAAACACATTTATCTATTCAGGATCTTTAAAAATGGTAAATACCCCTTTTTATTTAATAATTTGTAGCATTTAAAACTACCAGCATGACTACCTAGTTTAACAAAAGCCTACCCTGAGCAATAATAAAAGGGTGATGGTACTAACAACTAAATATATAATGTTAAATTAGCCCAGGGCCAAAAGAGTCACTATTTATACATTATAACAGTGTCAATATCATGACAATATTAAGAATAATACCCAAATAATACCAACCAGTTGCGATAGTTGGGCACTGCTCACTATAAGCTTCAATTAGCTGACGTGGCGATATAGAAATTAGAATATTTCTTTAACACGTAACAAATTATGCTTGGCTGAACTTCCTGGTCACCCTGATAACTAAATTATATACATTATCACTTAATAATGGTAAGGACGCCCAGGCATTTGCCAACCTTACAGGAAAGATGAGTTTTATCAGAACACACCTTAGATGCATGCTCTTGTATGGTGGCAAATTCTTTTGAAGTAATGTTATTTCTAAATCCTTAATGTTTATAGCTAGAGAGCGTTTTGAGAACAATCCACTACTATTAGTACATGCTTTAAAAACCATACAAGCTATCCAACCCAACCGTAACCAAATCACTGGGGGGGGAATCTTTGTCAAAAGCAACCATCTACATTAGCAAAAAAAATAAAATCATCAACTTGTAATTCAATTTAATCCTTCACTAGTACCAAATCTCACTCTTTGTAAATATTATATTATAGATGTTACAATCTCATGTTATAAACTATCACGCAAAGTTAATAAGGGTCTGCGATTACTACGTGTGTTTCTGAGAACAAATAAGCGAGCTCTATAAATCTAGAGTATTAAAGAATAAAAATAAGGCATCAGTCAGTATATGTTTTTTTAAAATCTATTATGAATACTCGTAAGGCCCTATACCTATTTTATTTAACGCATCGCCTTGAGCAAAATATCCTATTTGCCAACTGATGGACATTAATTTATGATTGATAACCCAAAATATTTCCATTAAAATATAACCACAGTGCCACGCTATGCGTTCTCCAATACAACCGGGGTCACTTATAATGTTATTTAAATGATTTATTGTATTTATATTCATATTATCTTTAGTAAGGAGAAATTGATAGAGGATATTGTGTAAGGAACGAGCTTGTGAGAATATTAGATAAGTTGAAAATAGGTTAATGTGAAACAGTTTATAAGTTAAAAATTATTATAGAAATTTAATAGAAATTTGAAGTTAAATATTAAAAGTATAGTTAGGATCACCACATACAATAATTGAGAAAGAGACAATTACAGTAATCCTATTAATACAAAATAGGCCTTATTATTAGATTAGAAATTGAAATATAATGATTAGATGAAACACTTGGTTAAAATATAATATGTTAAAATTATTGACATAAGCTATGTGAAATTACAGTTTTGAGTATAAAATAAGAAAGTAAATTGATAAGTTAAATTTAAGCCTATTTATGATCAGTCAGTTGCTAATCAAAAAACAGTAGTCCTAAAAATACAATTAACAACATCAGAATGTATTAAAATATAAGATAGATATATAAATTTTGATAAAACTAAATTAGGTTAATAAGTGCTCATATAGGCCGTTCCTTAGCTAGGTTGGATAATTCCTCTCCTTAATATTCCTTCGTTGGGTTGAAGTTTATTGACACGACATGTTTCGGCTATTCAGCCATCATCAGGTCTGAGACAAACCAATGCAGACAGTTATTATTAGAATGTAAATAACGTGAAAATAAATTGAGTGAGAAATATAAGGAAAAATGTAGAATGGTTAATCTATAATGCGGACGAGATAGTAATATTAGTTGAAGGCAAGTCCAAAATTATTTGAATTATAATCAGAATTAAACGATCAAGCTTACCTCTTAAATCCAAAGTGGGGTTGAGATGTTCTCCCCTATGTTATCCGGTAGTGGTATGTATAAATTATAAAATTGTAACCATTGAAGAATTAATTTAGAAATTCTGTTGTCAAATAAACAATGAAAAAACAAAGAAAAAACAATGAAAAGAGAAAATATATATATGTTTTTTCTTTGTTTTTTCATTGTTTATTTGACAACAGAATTTCTAAATTAATTCTTCAATGGTTACAATTTTATAATTTATACATACCACTACCGGATAACATAGGGGAGAACATCTCAACCCCACTTTGGATTTAAGAGACCTGATGATGGCTGAATAGCCGAAACATGTCGTGTCAATAAACTTCAACCCAACGAAGGAATATTAAGGAGAGGAATTATCCAACCTAGCTAAGGAACGGCCTATATGAGCACTTATTAACCTAATTTAGTTTTATCAAAATTTATATATCTATCTTATATTTTAATACATTCTGATGTTGTTAATTGTATTTTTAGGACTACTGTTTTTTGATTAGCAACTGACTGATCATAAATAGGCTTAAATTTAACTTATCAATTTACTTTCTTATTTTATACTCAAAACTGTAATTTCACATAGCTTATGTCAATAATTTTAACATATTATATTTTAACCAAGTGTTTCATCTAATCATTATATTTCAATTTCTAATCTAATAATAAGGCCTATTTTGTATTAATAGGATTACTGTAATTGTCTCTTTCTCAATTATTGTATGTGGTGATCCTAACTATACTTTTAATATTTAACTTCAAATTTCTATTAAATTTCTATAATAATTTTTAACTTATAAACTGTTTCACATTAACCTATTTTCAACTTATCTAATATTCTCACAAGCTCGTTCCTTACACAATATCCTCTAAATGATTTATAATAACTTGTATTATAACAATCCTCGTTCTTAGAGCAATATGGAAGGTAGCTGGACAGACTTAAGGATAAAGTAAGAACCTGTAATGAAATTCAGTATTGGGACGCATATTTTGTATTACCGCTTCAAAGAAAATGTCCAAAAAGAGGTTTTCAGTCAACTACCCTTACATAAGTTTTACTCATAGAAACAATCTTTCTGTTAAATCGCAATAAAAACTATTTATAAACTATAAACCAAATTCATCTAATATTTTTTCAGTAAATGTTCAAAAATGAATTATTTGCTAACCACCCTAAAATTAGTTGTGATTTGTAAAAATTAAAAACTTAAAATTCATTGAAATGCTCTTTGTGGACAGAGATTCTTCTGTTTACTAAATGTTTCTGTAACGTTGTTTATTATTACATTTATATTCTTGGGTGGAATGTTTCAGCAATGATGTATATTATTTCGTTTCACAAATCTCACTGTTTTTTAGTAAATTTATATTTTAAGATTAAAGATAGTCTGGGTGGTGAACCGCACCATTTTATTTCCTATTCCTGTTTCTCATGCCCTTTTGTATATATTTTTTGTAACAATGATTTATATCGTACGGTATTGATTTATGTGAGAGTGTGCTATGGGTCTAGATTATTTCTATTGGTTTACTTTAGTAATAGATTTACGATCTAATTTAAAATTATTAACGACTTGAATCACTGGCATTTGGATAAACAAAAAAACATCGTTTAAATTATAATTCAAATTACAACATACTAGAATTAAATGTTGTCCTCTTAAACCCCAAGTCAGGAACACCATAAATCTATACGGCAATACAAGGTCCAACTAAGATGTGTGGGGGGGAAAAAAAACTGGAAAAATACTTGTTTAGTAGACTACAACATGAATTACAACGCTTGAACAGAATTGGAGTTAAAAGGCATGATCATATTTATATAATTGTTCCTAAGCACTTTTTACATCAGCGGTAACAACTAACATGGCTATATTTAGCGGAACCCTTGATTTTACACGTGCTTGTGACCAGGTGTTAGTGGTTAAGAACACCCTTAGTGGAGGGAATACCTAAATACTAGCTTGTTACTAAACCATTTAAGCTATGATTTAACTAGATTGTATTAACTACTTGACTACTCACCTATACAGGGTGTTCCCGGGTTAAATGAGTAAACTTTGGGAATTAGTAGTGGATAAAAAAACTAACTTAAAATGTATTTAGGAGATTTGCTCAATTTATCTTGCTTTTCACGCAAACAGAAAAAAAAAACTATATAAAAACCCTTTTTTTCTACAGAGGTCCTCGGAAATGGCTTAATATTAATTATCCTGAAAGATGGATCGGTCGTGCTGAGCCTGTGGCTTGGCCTCTGCGTTCACCTGATTTAACGCCATTAGAATTGTTTGTATGGAGAGCTCTCAAGCAAAAAGTGTATGAAGTGCCTGTTAATGACCTTCAATCATTACGACAAGCGTTCGAAGAAACAACAGTCGCACAATGTCGGTCAGCCACTCGTTCTGTCATTGATAGGTGCAATGCTTGTCTAGGGGCTGGAGGCCATCAATTCGAACAAAATAAATAAATACAATATTTAATTTGATACCTATCTTGGTTTTTATTTTGTTTTTTGCTGTTTGGGCAGAAAGGAAGCGAAAACGATAAAATCTCCAAAAACACATTTTGAGTTAGTTTTTAGAGCCACTAACACTTCTCAAAGTTTAGCCGTTTAACTCGGCAACACCCTGTTTATTACCACCCTAGTTTCAAGGCACCCCTTGAATACCATTGATATAAATACTTAAGAATATTTAGATACATATCTTCCTATGTAACATTATTTATGAAAGTTTGTACAGGTATACTTTGTGAAAAATTAATATCGTCATATTATATGAACATAAAAACTAGTACTATCGTGATTTAGGAGCTACATCAATCAATATTATTAAACTACTTACAATACACATCGTGCTCAACCTTTGTGTTTATTTATTTACTTATCTGACAGTTGTAATGACGATAGAAAATGTAAACATTTTATTTGTTTTGATTATCGTAAAGATACTTCTGTACATTTAGCGAACAAGGAAAAATTCTTAGAAAGCATAAAAATACCCTAACATACTTTGAAGTGATTTATCTGAAAACATTTTCTAAAAAAGTGAGAGCAGACACATAAAATAACTCTTTAAACTTTTCTTTGAACAATGTAGAGTTGATTTATTATGTGACTCTTGTCGAGTACATTGTAATAGCAGTACAAACATTTGTATGTAATCGTATCTTTCGAATGTACAAAGTAAAAACTTTAAACGCAATATCAAGTGCGAATATGTGCGGTGATAGTATCTGTGTGTCATGAATATGTCTGCCCGTATGCACATGATATGCGTATTTGAGAAGTTCATATGCGTTTGATGATAAAATATATGAAAACAAACACGTTTGTTAAAATGTGAAGCGAGAGGGAGCCTTTTAACAAACAGAGTATCGCGTACAGCCAAACCTCCAGGGGTAATAATGGGATACAAACGACTGGGGATGCTGTATAGTCACTATTTTCACAAGGTTGGGGCTATCATCGTACAAGTTTTCAATATCACAGTGGCGGTCATTGAGAGAACGATACGGCGGTAGGGAAGAGGCTACAGGGTTAATGAATTCATATTTAATTTGTATACGGTTGTATTCGTAATGAAAAATTGTTCGTAATGAATACTACTGTGTAATTGATACGGCTGGTCGGTAACAAACAATGAACGCTAACGTTGGGGACGTTCAAATTACTAATATCTGAAATTGCTTCTTCCTCTGTGATTTTGTGGCTTTGGCCCCTCAGGCGTATTATTGGACAGTTTTAATAACCTTTGAGTGGAAGTAATTGCTCTATCGGGAATTACAACCGCCGGGCTTCAAAACATGACAAATGGACTAAATGACAATTCACTTTTTCCACGGACATCTTTTGATTCGACATCAAACAATATTTTTTACATTCAAATATTGATGGGATTTATCTTTTAAGATTATTTAAACACTGATAGAAATTTATGCCGCTTCAACTGTGCGGGGAGTGAATTTTATTGAACATAAAGATATGCCTTCAAAAGTGACTTAAAGATATTTTACTTATACACACAAGTATGTTGGTATCTAAATCGAATTTAAACTTAATATACAAACATCCTATTAATATGTCTTACGCACGTAAGACATTTACAATCTTGATTAGGTTCACGTTACTATTCTTATAAAAATATTTGAGAAAGTACTTAATCACATGGGAATTTTATTTTTTAAATTAATTCCGTGCCAGTTGATTAGTCATGATGGATTTGAACATTATTATTATTAATATAAGATAACCCTGAGATTGGATAAAGTAATGTTTATTAATTATTAAGTTAACAAAAATTGTTAATTAATATTAATAAAAAACATTTCAAAAAATAAATGAATAAACTGTTAACATAAGAAATAATGATACAGTTAAAATTACATAAATATAATGTGAGGTTTTTATAAAAATAAACTATTTATAATGTTCATATTTGATTTGGTAAGGAATAATAAATGATAAAATTATATCTCCTTTATTTTTATTCCCTTATCCCTATTTGATAATAGCTTAATCTTCTATGATGATATGTTTTGGTGTTATTATTGATGTTACACTATCTTCAGGTCTTATTTATTAAAAATATGATATTCTTTTGAATACATATTATCAGAAAGCCTGGGGAAATTTTGAGGTATTAAAACAAGATTTTTACATTTAATACCTCAAAATTTTCACAAACTTTCTGCTAATCTGTATTTAACAGAATGTCATTTGTATCATAAATAAGACCTAAAGATGGTGTAACATCAATATTAACACCGAAACATGTCGTCATAGACGACCAAGGCTACTATCAAATAAGGAGAAGGGAATAAAAATAAAGATAGAATTTCATCAAAAATAAATTAAATATTAAAAAATAAAAATAGTGAATAGCTTAAATTTATAAATTAAACAAAAAATGTAAAAGTGTTAATACATAAAGTTATGCTATTAAATCATATAGTTTAAGCCTATAGGAATTAATAATAATTGTCATAAAACTTATTGGTAAAAACAGACATTAAAATATTTCATAGTTTCAAGCAATTCAAAGCACAGATTTTTATAACGTAATATAATACACATTGAATTTGATATATTAGGCCTACTTGAAATATAAAATAAGTAAAATAATAATCGTTAGATATTCAGTGATAAAGATAAAGGTATTTAAAATGATGGATATAGTTTATAGAGATATTTTTAAAGCATTAAAATAAATGTTTCAAAAGCTTATCTGATTTAGGTTAAATCCTTTGCTAACTGGCCCCAATGTGTGTGCTACTACCAATAATTTATCATGAGAATTTTTACTAGTTCATATAGTCTTAACCCATATGATTTAATAAAATAATTTTATACATTAAAACTTTTTATTTTTTTAATTACTTTATAAATATAAACTATTCATTTTACTAATACCTTCATAATTTTATTTTTGTTACAAGAACCTTTCACGTTATCTCTGTACATTTTTATATTTGTTTCGTGTCATTTTAACTTTGTCATTATTAATTCTTATGTAAACCGCTTATTAATTTATTTAAAAAAATATTTTTTATCAATATTGATTCACAATTTATATTAACTTGATAATTAGTAAACATAACTTTTTCCATTCCAAGTATAGCCATATATTAAATTAATGTTCCTTACTTGACTGGTTTTATAGTATGTTTTCTAAACTGTAATACTATTATTAACGATCAACACTTCTACTTGATTTCAAATTATTACAGGTCATAATGTTTGTAACAAGTTACAAGTAACAGTTCAATCAAATGTCATAATACTCATCCTCCGACCCGTTTGGACTCCAACTTCTTCACGCCTGACCGTGGCCTCCTCACTACAACACACTATCTAACTGACTGAAAGAAGGTGCGAAGCAACTATCTTCAAGCAAAAAAGGCCACGCCCATGAAAAACAAGTGAAGGCGGCTCCATGTACTTATTATTTCTTCAACCTGGGTTGTTCTAGCGCATTCTACTAGTTTCCAGAATGCTCACAATCTTTCTAGGCGCTTCCCAATCTCTTCCCTTCCTCTACTCCTTTTTTTCCTCCCCTACTATCCTCTGTGGACATGTGATCTTGTGTAGTCTCTATATATAGCGGTGTTCTGATTGTACCGGCACTCATTGTACCATTGGCTTAGACCGAGGTGAGCGACACATTTTAAGCTAGGGCTTAACTTACGCTTTTTCAAAATTCCCTTCTGGCTAAATTATGGAATCTTTTCAAAATTATTAATTTAGACTTATAATTTCAAATCGCTGTAATGGTATGGGGGTGTTTTCCTTTATTAGCGGGCTAATTTGTAGCCACGTTTCAATTAAAACTTTGTCTATTGGGGAAACTAAATTTTTCCTCCAATCTATAAAGTAATTTCGGTTTCGCCGTTTGGCGGCTAGCATTTCATTGCACTCTCACGTAGGCTATGTCCATCTTGGTGATGGATAGTTGGCGTCGTTTAAAAAGTAAATAATGGTTTGGTAAATTTAACTAAAGGGGTCGAGAAGGCAGAGCACTTAAATATTTAGTATTATGCTTTATAACTTTAATCGTATCCATGAGATGCCAGAGCACTTAAAAATTTAGTATTGTGTTTGATAACTTTAATTGCATTAGAATATATTCTGTTGTCATGAGATACCGACAAAAAATTTACTATTATGTCTCGTAACTTCTATTACATTATAGTACATATTATTGCCATGAGATGGCTGAGCTCTTAAATATTAATATTTCATTTTATAATCTTTGAAACTTTACTAAAGTACAAATAGCTGTCACGAGGTGGCAGGACATTTAAGATTTGGATTATATCGAAACTTAATTTTTGGGAATAACTTTTGGTCGTTAACTTTTAAGAATGAAATTTCTAATTATTCCACCTGAAAGCCACCAGGTGGCAAGTATCTAGTCCCTATGTATATATTATTATTGTTTAAAATTGATTCATTGTTTCTTGAATAAAACCATTGTCCTTTAGTAATTCCTTGCCTATTATTTCCCTCGGGGAAGGGGGGGGGGGTTACATGTTCAGCGATGTTTCAGTTAGAACTGGACATCCTTGTTTAGAGACAAAAATTGATGTTATTATACTCAATTTACTTAATATTCACAATTTAAAAATATGACTTGTTAGTAAAAATGCCCAACTTTGTCTTACTCTACACATGTAGATACATTTTATGACTTTTTTTCGTCGTAGTTGACATAAGCTATTGCCATAGAGAACAATGACTTGGGTTCGCATTTAGTTTTCATGATAGTTATTATGATAGTTGTTTCATGACATTTTCCATCATACTTACATTACAGGTTTCTTCAGAGATTTAAGCATAGTCCTAGTAAAATAAATGGTATGGTGCTCTACCTGTGCAGCTAAATATTATTTAAATTATAGTACTTAAAGTACTTTTTTATTTTATGTTGTGTGGCGTACACTAACATTTGCAACAGTAGATATTCAACCTTAAATTTGTCTCTTTATTTTTCTAAAATACATTTGTGAAAGCTGAAATTACTAAATTAATATGAAAACTAAACATTTGAACCGTATTTCAGTTGTATTCATTGGCTCGTTCGTATCCGTGTTAATATCGCAAAGCAAATACAACTGTAATTTTAGCTATTTAACTTGAGTGCCGGGGAAATTTCGCTCCGACAACTTTAGTTGATAGAGAGCAAACGGAATGTATACTAAAGTTTTGATATGATAATTATAGCACTTTTGAATATAGCTCTTTAGTAGATTTGAAAGCTATGTAATAATTAATTAAAACTAGAAATGTATTTAAAATTTAGTTTAGTAATTTGTAGGATATTACTTAGTTCTTATTGATTTAAGAAACACCAGTGAATTTATAAGATTTTTGTGTTTTCAACACAAACAAATTATTTAATTACTATTTGCTTTATACATATATTAAAAATATAGCTCATTTGTTAAGAAGGTTGAAAATCCTCTTTTAAAATCTAACTTAGTTAAGTTAGAACTAAGGAAAAGTTATTTAATGTACTATATATATATATATATATATATNTATATATATATATATATATATATATATATATATCATCATTGAATAACTTATATATATATATATATATCGGTTTATATATATAAACCGATTTGTTTCTATCTATATAGTTAAAACACTACCCTAATATCACATTTCACTTAGTTTTCTGTATAGGCCTATGGTAATCTCAAAAGTGGTTGAATATCGTTCATATCAATACGAAATTTGAACATAGATTCTAAATCTAATTAAAATATCCTTTTCAAATGCTATAATACTTATTATTATTATTATTATTATTTATTATTATTATTATTATTATTATTATTATTATTATTATTATTATTATTATTATTAGCAGCACCGCGTCTTACTACCCGTTCGGATTATACGCACGATATAATACTTATTAAAGATTTTAAAGAGAGATTTAGATTACTATAATCATGTATAAAACTGTGTTTTATTTTAAAAATTTCCAAAATGGTCTATTTAAATCAAGGTTCCCGCCACCTCACCTTAACACCTGTAAGCCAAGGAAAACACAAGGAAGCCATTTCTTTGACCCAAATAATATTAAATACTCTCTTTAAATGGGTAGGAAAGTACCTCATTAGCATACCAGTTGTATAAAATATTTACAAAACCTAATGAAACATCTGAATGAAACTTTGTTCCCGCGTGCAAGTTTCTTTCAGACCTTCTCCTACCCCCTGATCCGTTCTTCCTTAGTAAAATAGTCTGTCTTTGAATTCAAAACAAAAGTTTGGGTTTGTGTAAATATTCATTGAAAGTAATTTACACTCAAGCTCAAAGATGAGAGGAAGTGGTATATAATCGGAAAATGAGTTCAAATTGATACCATAATCACAGCATTTGCATAAGGGTTTGCAAGAGGAAGCCCCGATGCATGCCGGTCTTTCAGGGAGTGTTCGTTAAGTCGTTGTTACTTAGTGGAGCAGAGTAGGTGCTCGTGGGAGTTCGCCCCAACCAATGATAAACAAGCTTCCAGTCGAAATTTAATTAGTCCGGGGCAAAGGTTACAATAAAACTGAATGAGTTATGGGTTTGTCTAATCTAAGTGTGTTTTTGGTTTAAATTAGTCTTTGACGAGAGAGGATACATAGGGTTTGTGTGTGTGGGAAAGAGATGAGAAGTAGAACAAGGAAAAATGGAATAAAGAGAATAAATAAATGGATGAAAACAAAACAGGATATCAAATTAAATTCAAATCTAGGTCACGCTATCCATATCTTAACTTAGGAATGTCTGTGCCATTCTTCATTTTACTGCTTTATATCTTATAAAGGATTTCTAATGAATTATACAGAAACGTACTAGTTTTTAGGCGTGTCTGCGACTGCTTGATTATTACATTACCACCCAATCTGACAAACTATAACCTTGGTAGACTCATGGAAGGCTAGGTTATGTTAAGTTAGGATAGCTGGTAGATGAAAAGTATATTTTCTTCCGGTAAGAATGTTACATAAGAGTTTATAAATTGAGAGTAAACAAAAATCATATTTAAAAAAAAATGACAAAATGAATCATACACNGTGTGTGTGTGTGTGTGTGTGTGAATACGTGTGTTGAGACGCTCAGTGCACGCCTTGAAAGAATCCACATCCAATTTTCCATGACTGGAAACGACGTGGGCAGATAAATACCAGCCCGAGCCAAGGTTTGACATTGTGACTTATTGATAGTAGCCAAGAATGTAATTTTAACTTGGAACTGCCTCCGTCTCAAAATAAAGGAAATGTCAGGTAATATTTATTGATCCAAAATTGTCTTAATATCAAGTGATAATGACTAAGAAGAAATAATATAAATGTCATTTCGGTGAAATGTTGTCTTATTTTTTTTACTGTGGATTGATAAACAACTCCAAACACAAATATAATAAAATAATCAATTAATGGTTTGTGTAATTGACAGAGCAGGAAATTTCCGTTATTTATTTCACAAGATATCTTCCGCACCCGTTGATATTTGACTTTCATTTTGTATGTTATATTTGGAATGGAAAGTCATTTTTCATAGAAAATGTGAAGGACCAGTGATTGGTTATCCCGGTAAGTGAAAATTGTCAGAGAAGGGTTTATTTTTCGCTAGAGAATGTATTATAATAACTTTAATCTTCTCATCAATCAGTTATCGCCTACAGCCATACCTGGGTTATTGACGGTTTTGTAACACGCTCGAAACTATCAATCATTCGTATCGTGGCATTTTACGAGGCCGTGTGATTGGCTGAGAGCGATTCTTGAGCCCAACCAAACATTTCAACCAACAACTTTTCATCATGGCCCGTAAAAGAACGAAGTTACAGTACGGCTAGTTCTATTGTACAGGTCCTACTCATGCTGAATACTCCATCGGAACTGTTTAAGGGTTTACACTGTACAGACTTGTTTTGGATTATTTTTAGCACCTACATTTTTTTAGGACTAAACAATTTTGTTCTAAGGATAAATATTGTTTGTAACCTTATTTAATATTTTCATTGATATAGAAAACAACCTAGGCCTTTATTTTTAAAGTTATTAACCAAATCTCAATAAATACATTAGAGTTGTTTTTATAGCAATGAAAATAATAAATTTTCCCCAACTATGTTTATTTTACAATAAGTTTATTAGTTAAGAGAGTACAAATGGTTGTTTGGCGAAAAAAATTAATTTAATCAATGTTAAAAATAATTCCCAACTTTTTTGAACTTGAAACTTTCTTGAATATCTTGAAGGTGAGTGAGGAAAAACCTTGAATTTTATTTTATATATAAACACATTGTTGAATACTAAAATGTTTGTATTGGTCAAAATAAAATAATACGTTGCTTAGGTAACAATGTTTGTTCTAATTTTTTTATATTTCTATTGATCTCAGTAAATGTGTAATTCGTATAGAGGCATCGAGCAGAAATTTTAAAATAAACATTAAACGATGGTTGATTATGACAGAGTAAAGAAATTTGAGGATTATTATATGTAAGGAATTGAAATAGAATTTTTACTGAAGCACTTTTTTTTTTGGCGAACACAACTTGTCAATATAAAGCCTTCAAAATACGAAATTATATTCATATAATATAATATGCCGGGACGGGGATAACTGGACTTGAATCTCAACCGTACATATGAATTAAGAATTTTAATAAATTGTCTCTCACTCTCCCACCATGAAAATGTGGGTACACTTTGGCTAAGTCGTACTTTCTTTGTTCCTACACTATTTTCTTTCTTAAAATGACTATAGCCTACACGATAAATAAGAAGTGTTGAAATAAATGGAATGACACAATGGCATTAACTTTTTCCTATTGTGTATTATAGCCTCGAAGACAATTTTGAACAATAGGTTTTCAATAAATTCATAAATTCATCATAATAAACAACTCAATAAAAACTCTTGACTCATCAATTTCTTCAAATACTTATTAAAAAGATCAAATTTTCAAAAATAAGTTATTTGTAAACTAGCCTAAAATTATTTGTAGTTTATAAAAATGAAAAGGTTTTCTTATTTATCATAAACAAAACTACTCTTAGATACCCATTTTGCGCTCACTCTTTAATGTCAATTTCGAAAAATATCATATTTTCTAAAATTCGTCGTAAGCAAGCTACCATTAAATTAATTTAATCTAGGAAAATAAAAATACAATATTCATTATCATGTTAAACAGTCTCCCAATACCAATTTTGAACAAAATTAGTATAAACATTTTTAAAAATATTCAAAATTTACAAATATTAATCTTCAAAAGTTTACAATAGAATTTTTCGAAAATCTATCTATTATTTAAAAAACATAACTGATAATCATTTTGAGCCTAATTGCTAATGGCCTTTTATATTATTTAAGTTTTAAAAAAGTCATTAATAAGCTACCCTTAAATGAATCTAACCCCAAAAATAAGTATACAGTAAACCTCCTTAGTTATACAGTTCAAACGGAACTTGTTAAAACTATTTTTAAAATATTTCTTGCTTTAAAAAAAAATCATAAGTAAAGATGAAGTTTTACCTAAAATAAAGTACAGTGCTATTTGTGATAATAACTGCTCTTAAGGTGTAAATTTTAAACAAAATTTTACTTTATTAAATTCAAATTTTTCAAAATTTGTCACCAGTAAACCACCCTAAAAATTTTAGCCCAAGAACCAGCATACAGTGTTATATTTCATGTCAAACACTCCCAGTATAGCCATTTTCAAACAAATAAAAGAGTAATTTTAAAAATACTTCAAATTTTGAAAGAAATATTTAATAAAAATAGTCTTAAACGAATTTTTACTCACAAAACAACTACAGTGGAACCTGAATAATTCGAACTTGAGGGGACCAGGAACAAATTTTAAATATTCAAAAATTCCAATTAAATAAGTTTCTTAAAGGAATTGAAAAGAAACACAGTTAAGTTTGCAACTAAGCTCAAAAACTTTATTTAACGTATTTGGACATAATATGTTCACAATTAATTTAAAAAGTCAAAGGATTTAATATTTTTTCCTGATTTAAGTTTCTCATTCATAGTGTATGATTCTAATTGATTTATTGATTGGAAAATTGAATCACTTACATTGTCGCGACTTTCAAAAAACGCCTGAGTTCTTGGATATGGTCCATGGCTTCTGCCACACTCGGGATAGGCTATTCCCGAACTGCTGAAGAATTGTCCTCTTCATCACCAGATACTCCATCCTCAGCCTGGATGTTATTGTTGAGAACTTCGGTGACGATGTCCGCATCAGTAACTTCACCACACACACTGCCACATCTTCATCCACGCTGACCAAGTCCACATAGGAGATAGCAGGATCAGGAGTAACTTCCTTCTAGTTGTCAATAGCTGGCGTAACTTCAGTCACAGTTTCTCCCTCATTTCCGTTCTTGGTAAAGCCAGCTTTTTTAAAAACAGTTCTTAATGGTCTCAACTTGTCCCACGCTTGCCAAGAAAAATTTTCTGGTAGACAAATCTCCAACAATAATTTTTTCAACAACAATCGTCTGTAGAAATGTTTTAGGTTCTTAATTATTCCTTGGTCAATAAGTTGAATAACTGATTTCATATTGTCGGGGGAAAAAGATAACCTTTACATTTTCCAAAAGGGGAACTCTGTTATGAGCAATGCAATTGTCAATGAATAAAGGGATTTTCTGATTTTGTTTGCCAAACTGTTTGTCGATTTTTAAAAGCCATATTTCAAACAGATCACCTGTCATCCATGCTTTTATATTTGACTCGTATTCCACTGGCTTAAATTTTACATTTTTGAAGCAACGTGGGTTAGCCGATTTTCCAATCAACAATGGCAGCGTTTCAGAACCATACATATTTTCTCCAAATAACAGTGTTGTTTGATCTTTACTAAGCTTTCCTCCACTGAACCATTCACCTTTAAATGCAAGAGTTTTATTAGGAGTACACTTGTAAAAAAGTCCCGTCTCATCGACGTTAAAAATGTTTTTCGGTTCTATGTCCTGGATCATTTTTTTCAAGTCTTCCTTCCAATTATCGGCTGAACGCACATAAACGCTTTCACCACATACAGCTTAGACAGAAATTCAGTTTCGTTGTTTGAATCCATCTAGCCACCCTGCACTCGCTTTGAAGTCTGTTTTTCCTAATTAAGAGACAAAATGTTCAGCCTTGGCTCTGAAAAGAGGGCCGCTCACTGGGACTTTCTTGTCTCGTTCTTGTTTGAACCACTTCAATACAGAGTTGTCCACATATGGGTTTTCCGGTACTCTTAATCTTTTCCTACCTTGTCCACTCTCATTTTCATTGCTCAAAATTTTTTGTTAATTTTTCAAAAATTTTGAAAGTCCTTTAAAGGGAATTCCTAAGGCCTTTGAAATTTCTGATTTATTTTAAGTCCCTTTTCCACCTCCTTTATCACCGCTTCTTTTTCGGCCAAAGTTAATAATTTATAAAACTGTAGCTTGGACAGTGACATCACGATTCACAAACACTACAGTACAGTATGTACTAAACAAAAATTAAACAACAAAAAAGACAAAATAAACTCGCACGTCACAAGATTATAACTACGACCTTATCACTAAGAACAGTGTACGTAACTGCTCGAGAGGTTTGATCTTGACTAACGGAGTACAGAACTGTACGTGTAAACAAAGACTTGTGGGTGAGCGGGGAAAGGGGAGGGGTGTGGAGAAGGGTACTGACCTCATTCCAACGTCACCACCCCTGTTTCCAAAAATAGAACATGGCGCCGCAACTAGAAGTATGAAAACAATACTGCACAGTACATTACAACTTACGAAAAGTTTGAATTAACCAAAACAAATTTCGAACCATCCACGATTTTCTAACATTGTTTTAATACAAAATTCACGGGACTGGGTGAAAAATTCGAATTAAAGACTATTTCTAACCACGGAAGTTTGAATTATTCAGGTTTCACTGTACATAGTGCAATTTTTCGTAGCAAATACTCCTAAGATACCCATTTGGAACCAAATCATTACAGCCATTTTACAAATATTACAAGTTTTTAGAAATCTCTCTTCAGTTAACAACCCATAAATGAGTTTTCACCCCAAAAAAGTATACAGTGTTTTTTTGTCATACCACACAATCACAAGAAATGCATTTTAAATAAAATCAACAGAAAAATTTTCGGAATAATTTGAATATTCAAAAATTTCCCATTACTTAACCACTCTTCATCGAATTTCAGACCAAAGACCAATGATGCAATACTATTGGTCATATTAAATAAATCTTAGATAATATGCATTTTTATCAAGATCTTTAGACCCATTTAAAAAAGGTTTTGATTCAAAAGAAAAGTCACTCTTTAGTAAACTACCCTTTATTTGAGGTCTAGGGTGAAAATAAAAAAAAGTCCTAAGATATAGCCCTTTGAAATCCTTATATCAAGATTGAACAAAATCCATATAGCCGTTCCAGATCCATGGCCAGGGACAGACAGACAGACGGATAGACGAACAAAGAGACATGGAGACAAGCCAAATTTAATTTAAAAGTCCTCGTGTCTAGATTCGGCTTCACATAAAACGTAAAAATTCATTATAATCTTGAGATTTTTTCCCCCACGATTTCACTACTTTCTCTTGATTTGAGAGAAAGTAAGCTTTCTATTAATGATCCTCTCTATTATACTCTCCAATACCTCTATGTAAACAAAACAAGATTGGTTATTGTATACGAATACGCTGGTTTTGTAAATCTGATTTAACATGATCGGTGACCAAACTGAGTCTTGTTATATCGATATAAAACTACTCAGTTAGTTTTATAAACTATTATTGTTAACAGTCTGGAATATTTTCTCTAAGGTTTACAGTAAAATCACAGGTAGATAGATTTTAATTAAACATATTGACATGCGTGCGGAGATAAATATGCTTTAATATATTGATTACGTAGGTAAATAAAGCAAATGTTTGATGAGAGTGAACCCTCAAGTCCGACAATGTCCTGGAAAACTTTTATAACCAATCCCAAGAGCAAAAATTGTTTAAATTAATATCAAGGTAACACAGGTATATTCCCTTCCTTATTAATTTCAAATATAAACAAATTATATATATATATATATAATTTAAGTTAGCAACATATCTCAGCGGTAACGTGGGCTTCAACCTCATCTGATTTGGTTTGTCATTGACGGGGAGGTCATGGTTCGAATCTTAAACGGGTGCATTTGAGATGTTACCTCCCCTTAACTTGACATAAAATGTTAAATGTCCTGTGAATGGTTCCATCCTCGGCCCAACCCCATTATTATGGATATAACCAACCTCATGGCGTAGTGGTCACTGCACCTGACTACGAACCTAGGTTTCCCGGTTTAGATTCCCGGTTGGTACCCTGATCTTAAGGGGAATCATCCAAAAGGTCACCAGGGGTTGGTAAATTAGGCTTAAGTTATGTTTAAGACTCCCACTGACCCACACCTCCATATTCATTATCATCACATCATCTCATTGCTGGTACTTGTAGAAAACCTCCATATTCACTATCATCACATCATATCATTGCTGGTACTTGTAGACAACCTCTATATTCATTATCATCACATCATCTCATTGCTGGTACTTGTAGACAACATCCATATTCACTATCATCACATCATCTCATTGCTGGTACTTGTAGACAACCTCCTTATTCACTATCATCACATCATCTCATTGCTGGTACTTGTAGACAACATCCATATTCACTATCATCACATCATCTCATTGCTGGTACTTGTAGACAACCTCCACAGATGTAAAGTTCTGTTCTACCAGAGTGGTGAATAGTCTACATTCAGGCGACCAAACCTGGATGTCATGTCCTTCCCGGTCAGTAAGGCCATACGACACAAAAAATACTAACAAAAATGGTGTGTATATACTTATATCGTGGTTGAGTAGCAAATTCCGGGGAAGATAAATAGATATTGTTACTTTTTCAAGATGTCAAGCAATTACTGTATATTGACGATAGAACAATACCTATACACATTATCTTAAGATGGGGTGCAAGTGAGCGTGAGTTTAGGGCAGTTATTTTCGAAGTTTTTATAGCATAAACATTTATTTGGCCAAAATAAATCAAATATTTCTTCTATAGAAATATAGAGTTTAGTTTTCTACACATGCTAATATCAACAGTTTTTTAATATCTGTCAAGAGTGTCCTGGAATTTAGTGACAACTTTTTCTTAGCATTTAAATGTTTGTCACCAAATGCCGCTATGCTCATGAGAGATATTCAAGAACTCTTGAGATTAGCAGGTGCAGAAAGCAAAACTCTATGTTTCTATAGAATAAATATTTGATCTATTTTTGCCAAAAAATGTTTATGCTATAAAAACTGCAAAATTAATGCACTAAACTGGTGCTCACTAGCACCCCACCTTAAGTCCATTATGGTTGTCTTGCTTAAATATATGTAGGCTAACTGTTTTAAAGCTAAATGTAAACCTATTGCTTGATTATATTAAATTCGTTAGAAAATAAAATATATTAGACCAATTCTTGTGTTCATGATTAGTTTTAAAACCTCATAATTATTTTTAAAATGTTAAAAAACACAAATAAATGAAACAAGTTATATAATTAGTTTTGAAAACTATTTAACAACCACTCAATTATTTGATAGAATTAACTATATTAAATATACTATACATTTACCAATAAAAATAACTATCCTACCAAGTCCGTTAAATTAGACTGAGTACATCAAACAATTATAAACCAAATAATAACCTCGTTTGATAAATATTTTACAAATTAGTATTGTATCATATACACAATTAAAAGAATAATGTAAGTTTACCTATTGTCTATTTTTATAAGACCATAAATCGTATTTAAAAAATAAAATAACTAAAACTATAAAGTTTTTTTTATTTGGTTGGATAAAGTTGACGTAAGCAGAGTTTCACAAAAAGAAATATAGTTTATTTTAATAATATTAATATAGTTTTAATACAAACAAATATAATTTGTTGTTTTCCCACGGCGTTCTATTTCATTAAATAGAAATAATATCTGGCGGTTTTGTTTTTATTTATAGCTTGTATTAGTGAAACTAATGAATTATATAAAAACATGGGTTTAATTAATATTTTAAAACCAATATTATTTTTTTGAGAGAAGTGTTGATTTTAATAATTTGATAATTGATATGTTTTATATAAAACATATTAAACAAAGTTGTTGATATTTTAATTCATAACCGCAATGAAAATATTTATTTATGTTTCCATCCTTTACAGTTATTCTTTCCACGAAGTGTAAATAACAGAGGCTTATATAATGTGAACATGTAAGCTTTCTCGAGTATTTCTAGATACAACCTTCTTCAATATTTCTCCTCTTAATAACGACCTTTCTTCATGATCCGCTTAACTTTGTCAAGTCTTATTTGAGGCTATTAACTGACGATTACAACTTATCAGCTTGCCGAGCTGCTTCTAAATCGTCCTTACCTTGCCCGATGGTGTCAGTTCAAGAATTTAAGATACAATTGTTAAGTAATTTCTTATGACACAGCGTAAATATATGTATGAGCTAATTTTAAAATGAGTTTACTCAAACCATAAATCAAGACAATGGAAGGAGGTCTGTAAAATAATAAATGTTTTTGAAAGATCTATAAATCAAAAATCTATAATAATTTGACAAAATCATACATACATAATAAACATGTTTTTTGTTAAATATGTTTCTGAATTTAGTGCAAGTAGAGTTTACTAGTGACTTACCTTGAATTTACCACTATATGAAACCTATCTACTAGACCCGTGACCATTAATGTACCATTATATGAAACCTATCTACCAGATCCGTGACCATTAATTTACGTTTATATGATACCTATCTACTAGACCCGTGACCATTAATTTACCATTATATGAAACCTATCTACCAGATCCGTGACCATTAATTTACCATTATATGAAACCTATCTACCAGATCCGTGACCATTAATTTACCATTATATGAAACCTATCTACCATATCCGTGACCATTAATTTACGTTTATATGATACCTATCTACTAGACCCGTGACCATTAATGTACCATTATATAAAACCTATCTACCAGATCCGTGACCATTAATTTACGTTTATATGATACCTATCTACTAGACTCCGTGACCATTAATTTACCATTATATGAAACCTATCTACCAGATCCGTGACCATTAATTTACGATTACATGAAACCTATCTACCAGATCCGTGACCATTAATTTACCATTATATGAAACCTATCTATCAGATCCGTGACCATTAATTTACCATTATATGAAACCTATCTACCAGATCCGTGACCATTAATTTACGATTATATTAAACCTATCTACCAGATCTGTGACCATTAATTTATCACTTATTGAAAGGTAACGATACAGTTTTTTTTTTCCTTCGGGCTTGAATCACACCTGAACAACATGATCAGTAGACAAACGCTATACAAATCGAGCCATAGGCGTCAACATATTGAATTAACGATGTCAAATATACACATTTTATGACTCATCCTAATTCAATAAACATCCCTAAATTTTGTTTTCAGCCTTGTTATTATATTATAGTATATTTCTAGCCCCATCCCTTACTTCCTTGCATTAATATTTATATTCCACCCTCCTCGAACTGAAATATCAACTTTAATACTAACGTGACCCCTTAATACAATTTACCCAGAACCATTGGTAGTTTTTGGAAGTACAATTTGTATCATTTTTTAATACATATATTATTAAAATTAGAATTTTTTGAAAACCAATTAATTTCTTATTTCAGCTACATATCTTTTTAAGAAAATGAGTTTAAAATAAAACTGTGTGAATAGATCCATAGTTTTGTTTAAAAAAATATTTCGTTGGCTAAACTTTGATTAAGATGAATAATTCATAAATAAATACAAATCTGACACTACTTTATTTAAATTAGTTATGAAAACTTAGGAATGGATGGAGGTAATCTAACGATTATATTGGAGATTTTAGACAATCATTTTATATTCACTTTTGATATTACAAGCTTGTTTAGTTTAATTGGTTAAGTGTAAGACAAGGCAAACTAGCCTTAACTTCGCCAAAATGTTCCAAAATAAAGACAACAAATAAATAAATTAGGCCCAAAATACTTGAATATATTCAACACAACTTGGAAGAAGGGGATGGAGAGGGTATTTTTTTGCAAGGCAGTGAGGTTCAAGGGGGCGGCGCAGGTGTTTATGTTATATGTTACTATAGATGGGTACTTACTTGTACAGGTAATTAATAAGATGAAGTCTTACAATCTTGAAAGTCTCTGTGGTCACTGAGTGGCAAGAAATGTATTAGGTTAAGTTAGTTTTAGTTTTCTATGTTCTATTTTCTTATGTTGTATTATGTTTAGTTTTAGGTCCAAGGTAGTGATTTTAGCTGGAGGCAGGTGGAGCAAAATCTTAGGTAGGGCGCCTTCCCAGGTGGTGGATAGGGGGATGCTCGCCCCCCACTGGGGCTCTCGCCGATCCGGGGACTAGTATTAGTTCCGGAAGCGGCGGGACACCCAGCGGGGCAGGGTATCGGGGGAGGAGGGGTAAAATACCCGTGGCGGACGAACTAGTAGGATAAAATTAGAAGAAAGGGAAATAGGGACTTAGATTAAGAGCTACAATCATCACTAAATTAATTAATATGATTGTAGTTTGGATAAACTAGCAAATTAGCGGAGGTAAAGAACCAATGTAACATAGGTCCTGAGCTACAGTCCACGCCTCAGGACATAAAGTAAGGATAAATTAATAAATAAAATCTTGAAAGTCCAAAATCGCACATATTTGGTTGATTATTATTATTTATTCAACCCAGAATTTAAAAAAAGAATTTTCAAAATGATGAATAAAATATGAATCGTTCGTAAAATAGACTCTAGATTCAATTTTAACTCTTGAAAGTTAAACAATTTTTTTTACAAACACTACATACATCTATCTACGAAATAGAACATCACATTATGTATCAGAATAAAGAAGTATTTGTATTTATTATTACACTGGAATAAATTAAAGCCAAAATGAAAATCTCAACGCATCATTTAGTGACTACTAATCGCAACCCGAACCTAGTATAAAACAATATAGCAGCGCCAATGAGGTGACACGTGTGTGTAGATATATAAATTACCATATTAAGCCAGTGGAGCCGCAGAGCAACGAACTGAGTGTGCTTGACCATTATTAGATGTGATTTAATAAAACAAAAAATTTATATCATTTTACTGTCAAACGGGAAATGTATAGTTTTTTGAATGCTATTTTGGCCAGTGGCGCGTGAAAGTGTTTACATTTTTACACTTATTACACAAGGGTATCCATTTATTTTGACAAAATTATATGTAATATTGAGGAGAGAGTGATTACTGTTATGGCCTGAATTATATATATTTTTTTAAATCCTCATCAATATCTTCTTCTTCTTCTTCTTCTTAATATAATGGTTAATTTGATAGCGCTGATTTGGTTCTTAGTAAAAATAAAATATAAATTGAACTCTTTCCTTCATTTGGCTTGCTTTACATTTACTCACATCAAAAATGTGTATTTAACCAAACATTCGTGATAATAATTCTTAAAATGTCTCCAAAAGTTTATTAAATGATGACGTTTATATGAATTGGGGATTTATATCTAAGGCAGGAATAAGAGCTTAGGATGAATCCCATCTTTTAACTTGCTCCAGAAATCCTGTCCGAGGAAAATATTGATTTTAGAATGTGTCTTGTTGCATAGAGGGATGATTAATTATTTCCTATTAATTTGTCGCCTATCAAAAGTCCCCATAGGTTAAGTGTTGGCGTTATACCTCTAAGTAATAAGTGTGGTCTAACCAAGAGTAAATTAATCCTTTATTAAAACTTGGTTATTAGCTTTGTGGCTGAACGTATAGATTTATCGCCTTGTTTTTGTTTGTCCGATACGCTACCAATACGTGAAACGTGTGCTTACCAATAAATACCCCTCTTTCCCCTCCGCTCCCAAACCAAACAATAACGGAGCCCTCCCCACGAGTATTTCCGCATTATGCGCTGCTAAGTGGAAATTTGACGTAACACTGCCCATTGTATTGAGTATTACAGAAGAGGGGGAGGTGCATGTTGAAATTCTAAAACAGGTCGCTTGTTTTCCATAGCGAGACTCCCCTGGGCTATACACGTGTTACATTTCCCCCGTGAATGTTTCTAAAGGGGTGTCTGCCCCCTTATATATATATATATATAAATTTTTCCAATTCCATGTGCCTTTTTGTATGAACTCGTAACCAGTTTATTTTGATCATAATACTAATGCACAGTATTCATTATTTATATGTACGTCGTATTTACGTTTCAGAAATGAGCTATACAAAACAGCAATTAAATTATATACTAAAATAGAGTATATTATTTATTTTTATTTTTAAATAATTATGATAATGACTAAGTAGGGTATAAATAACCCTAAACATGACTTTAACTAGAGTTTACCCATATATATAGTACTTAGTGTTGAGACCCATTCAGATGAATTTGTGGACACGGGCGTCAGTTTCGTCTTGTCTGATTTTTCACTGACGATAAAATTATAATTTTAATCCCGGCAGACCCGCCTCGGTGGCGTAGTTGGCTAACGCGCCAGTCGTGTTGAGCCAGACCACCAAGGACGGGAAGATCTAGGTTCGAATCTCGGTCGGGTGAACTGAGGGTGGTTTTTCCTAGATGGTTTTCCACTCTCCCTCCACGCAAATGCGGGTTCACCTCCTCTAAATTCAACCTTACCAATTCCTAATCCATTAGTGTAATTAGTACTTAAGTGTATAACCCGAGCGGGTAGTAAGACGCGGTGCTAAATAATAATAATAATAATAATCCCGGCAGAGACTAATTAGATGTGTTTTCTTAGATTGTATCTCATTCACCATCCATGCAAACCCAGGTACATTTCCTCTAAGCTCTAACCTCATCATTTATTCCCTGAGCTTAAATATACGGAGCGTTCGGATGGTTGGTAAAGGGTAGATAACAATAAAACTATCCGTGCAGTTGACCCCTCGGAGGGAGAAGTATTGTTATCACCAAAAAATCGAACTAGAAATTTTGATATATGTTGACGTTTCATGACCCCCTGAAACAAATCTGTGCCATTTGTCTGTCTGTCTGTAACTGGGACTAGAGCAAACACCATTCTACCTAAACTTGGTATCTTGGGTTTTCACAATGTTCCTCCGAGGGGTTTATTGAATTATATATCGAACCCTAAAATTAAGGGTAAGAAAAAATTGATTTTCTCAAATCTGCTTTGAGAAATTTGATTCACTTTCTTAGCTAGGCATTGTTCAACACTTCAAACAAAATGGTGACTCTCCTATTATACCATGAAAATGACGTTGAGGGTACTTTACATAAGTGGAAATCTCCAATCTGGATAGTATCCCTTCAATTATTTGAGAAACGAAATAGTTTACCTCTGCCAAGTTTTAATAGTATTAAATATAAAATCTTCATTTGCGATACATTTTATTAAGAACAAAAGTTTATGAGATATAATACGACACCTTAGCTCAGTCAGTAGCGTGTCTGTCTACTGAGATAAGGGTCCCAAGTTAAATTACCGGCATGGCTGAAAATGTATCATTGATGAAATAGGGGTTTAACCTTTCACATTGATAAATTAACGACTGTGGACTGGATGTTGTGCCTGTCCTGGTCTTAAGTTATATTATAAGACATATGAAGCTACGACAGGTCTAGCAGGCCGGTAGTGGAAAATATATGACTTGAATAAAAAAATGACCTGGACCACAGGCTGGAAACAGTCTCAAAATTGATTGTTAAGCTCTTTGGTGAACATAGATGTTACTTTCTCCTCAAAAAGTTTATGTAACAGTGTATATTATTTCATTAAACTCCTTGCTGGAGTGTTTCTGCAACGATGCATATTATTCAATGTCACAAATCTGACAAGGTCCAAGTAAATGTTTTAATTTCTAGATTTTTAGTATGTGTGGTACACCGTGCCATGTATTTATTTATGTACTTGTTGAAAACATTATTAAAATCTAGTTTTTTATAATTTCTCATCACAGGTTTGATATGTTAACCTTAAAAATAAACTGAGCTATCACTGTAATAACCGTTGAATGGTGATCTCAAGGTTCAGAAACAAAAGTTTGGAATAAGTGTTGCCAACAAATGAAGATTTTGTTTACAAATTCCCAGCATTTAGATATATTTTAATACTTTAATTAAAACGTAATATCTTAATATCAATTTAGTGATTTGGGAGAAAACTGTACGTGATAATAAGGAGAGGGCGACATTTCTGAGGTCAGAATATCTCTTGGTTTACTAACATAGAAAACTATGCAGACCTGTTGTATTGAATCAAATCTATTTCGTATGGACCCGAAATACAAAGAGAAGAGGTAGGCCCTACATATGTGACATTAAAATGTCCCGGTCACTATAAAACTATAAAACTAATCAATTTTATTTAACTTTATTTGTTACGACTCCATGACGTCAACCTGCAATAGAGCTATACCTACCAAGCTGCCACCGCCGTTAGTGATGATAGTGATGATGTGCCTGTCTTAGTCTTAATTTGGATTATGAGTCATATAAGCAAGATAAGTAATCACGCTATTAATATCTACCATTAGCTACTACTGTCTATAATATGCTAGTACTGTCTACCATTATCTAGTAGTATATATGTTAAGTTAGTACCGGTAATTTATATCATATGCTAGTACTCTCTACCATGAGCTAGTTTTGTCTATCATATGTTCGTACTGTCTACAATTAGCTAGAACTATCTTTAATAAGATAGTACTACCTTTAGCTATTACTATCCATACTTTGCTAGTACTGTATTTTATTCGTTGGTACTGTCGACCATTAGCTAGTATTGTCTAACATTAGTTATTACCCTCTATAAAATACTAGTACTATCTATCATATACTGATACTTTCTATCATATGTTAGTACGTTATATAATTTTCACGATTAAAATAATATATCTTGATATTATAAAGTAAAAGATAAAACACATTTTTCCAAAATCAAATAAATCCAAACAAATCTATACTTCGGCTATTTATAATTGATTTCAACCTGATAAACATTACAATTATTGTAAAGTGAATGTCTTATAAAAGAGACTACATTGCTCCTTCTAAACTCAATCTCACTTTTCCTCCCCCCCTTTCTCTTCTAATTTGTGGTACTGGTTTCACAGCAGCGGCTACATTCTATCACGAGAATGCTTAATTAATATAGCAACCTTGGTCCTCTCTCCGTTCACCTATAACTATCAGTACATACTTTACAAACTTGGCTCAAGGGTCCAAATAGTTCAGAAAACACGCGTATCTTGGGAATGGCGCTGGTAGCGTTTGTAAATATTTTCAAGGTTCTCCATCTACTTATCGTTTAAAAGTGTCAACTTTTGTAAATATTTATTAATAATCCCTGGACCTGTCGTGAGATAGAACACCTAATAATTATAAAAAACTATGTTTATGTGTAACAAAATATGTATTTAATTAATTCATGCTAAAACCAACTTCGGTGGCCACGAGGTCTAACGCGCTACTCTCGCGGTAACCTACTGCAGAATACAGATGACGGGGAGATCAAGGTTCGAATCTCGGTTGGGTGCACTGAGGGTGGTTTTTCCAAAATGGTTTTTCATTCTCCATCCACGCAGATTCAGATACATTTCCTCTAAAAATAACCTTCCTAATCCCTAAAACCAGGAACGTAATTAGTACTTATGCTTATAGCCCTAAGGGGTAGTCAGACGCGGTGCTAAAAAAATCATGTTAAATGGTCATCAAGCCATATTTATATTAATTACACTTATGAGAGAAAAATAAAACGGTTTTTCATTACTGTATACTCAAAGGCGTTTAACTTAAATAGTGTTTTTTTAAACCAAAATTGTGCGCTTATAAATTTATTACTAAGAAAAATTAATACTATGACTAAAAAAAAAATAGTGATTCCTTACGGAAAAATAAAATATTTGCTTACTTTGAAAAATTTGACAAATTTGTCTTGAGAGATCTATTGTATGTTTGTTTCACTGTAAATATATATAAAATAGAGCAGACATATTATCTTTAGCACGGTTTATTTACTTCATCAGATAAAGATGAACTCGAGGAGGCTTTGAATAGGATTTATTTGTTAAAAGGCAAATTAGGTTTGAATTAATGACACTAACAGAAATCTGTTATATAAATCTAAGGTAACAGTAAAATTATTTTAAAATATTAAATGTATGTTTAAATAATACTAAAGTTATCACTAGTTTACCTAATATTTTTATCCTTTGGTATGTCTTAATCTCCTTAATCTATATAAACATGTCTTACACCTCGCAACAAGGTCAATCATTGATCCTGTACATGTAACAAAAAATAAACTATTTTGATTTTAATCGTGCTTGTGACCATTAGGATCGAAATTATTGTAAATTTATATTTCATGTAGGCCTAACTTCTTTAACTTCACGTCACTTTAAGGTGCGGCTGAAGGGAGCGCACGTATTTTTACAGTTTTAATATAATTGAATTTTTTTGGCCAAAATAAATCAAATATTTCTCCAGTAGCAACATAGAGTTTAGTTTTCTGTACATGCTAATATTAACAGATTATGAATATCTGTCAAGTGTGTCCTAGAATTTTGTCAAAACTTTTTTTCTTTATTTAAAAAGTTTGACAAAATTCCAGGACACCCTTAACACTTAACAGATATTTACGATCTGTTGATATTAGCATATGCAGAAAACTAAACTCTATGTTGCTACTGGAAACATATTTTATTTATTTTGGCCAAAAGAATGTAATGCTATAAAAACTGTAAAATTACCCGCGCTCCCTTCGGCCGCACCAAGATGGGGTGCTAGTGAGCGTGAGTTTAGGGCAGTATTTTCGAAGTTTTTATAGCATAAACATTTATTTGGCCAAAATAAATCAAATATTTCTTCTATAGAAACATAGAGTTTAGTTTTCCGCACATGCTAATCTCAACAGTTCTTGAATATCTGTAAAGGGTGTCCTGGAATTTAATGACAACTTTTTCTCTGCGTTTAAAAAGTTTGTCACCAAATGCCGCTATGCTCATGAGAGATATTCAAGGACTTTTGAGATTAGCATGTGCAGAAAGCTAAACTCTATGTTTCTATAGAAGAAATATTTGATTTATTTTGGCCAAAAAATGTTTATGCTATAAAAACTGCAAAATTAATGCACTAAACTGGCGCTCACTAGCACCCCACCTTAAGACTAAACGTGAGTATTTAGGTTACAGTCGGTTAGTTGATCACATATTTTGAGAGGTACATTCTTTCTAAGCTTCACTTTTTATTGGTCAAGTCGATCTTTCAGTGCTATAAGAGGAGCAAAGCCTTCCCATTAAAGTAATATTGTGTGTATGCGTGCTCTGCGGGCCTGTATAGCTTGTAGGAGAGCCGAGAGTGGGGAAATGTTTTGTAGGTAGTAAGATGAACTTACTGCCGAGGAGAGGAGGGGTTCAGGGAGTAGGGGAATGAAATGAGAGTAAAACTGAGGTAGAAAACAGAAGAGTGTGTTGGAAAGGGTGAGGGGTAAAGAGTGAATGTTGGAATTATAATTAAAATACTCTGCAGACTTGGGTATATTTCTGTTATTAGGTTCGCTACTCTCTAACGTTGGACGGGCCTACCACAGCTTCGGGTTGCCTTGTGTTACGTAGCAACATTATGGTGGTTGTTGATGCTGTTGCTACTGTTGTTAGGGTTGGGTGGGGGGAGAGGGGGGAGGCCAGGGGGCTGCATCACTGTAACAGTTTAGTAGCAACTTCCATACAGAGGGAAAGGAAAATTACTCTTATTGTTTACAATAGATTAAAGAGACTTTAAAAAGATGAGAACAGAGGCAAGTTTCTATGATGTAAACGCGTATTATTTTATGTGTAATATTTTGCTGTGGTTATTAAAGAAATATTCAACTCATGGTTTTATTATTCGTTCAGTGTTACTCTATGGCACTTATAATTTTTTTAAGTGAAAAGCCTTTTATTAAGCTTGGACATTAATTAATAACTTTTGTTTTACAATACTTATCTTTATTACTACCATTATTTACCATTGTAGCCATGAGTATATATAACAGACCATCTTCTTGCTTAATTGCTAAAAATTTAAAAGGAATACCACATAAAAAAATTGCATACCAACTCTTTCAGTTATTCATTTATTATTAATATAGTAAAAATAATTGGCGTAAAAACCGAATGATATGGTGCTAAAATAAAATTAAGATGGTTTTATTTTTAACATAACAAAAAAATATCTAAATCATGTATACAAAAAAAATTGCATAAAAGTGAATACTATTGTTTCCTAACCGTTTCTAGAATTTTTTTTACGATTGATTTTTTAACAGGTAGATTATGTCTGTCATTATTTATGTATTAAAATCAAGTAAAGAAGTCAAAATATTTGTTTCTAGTCCACAACACAAAGAACAGTTTTCAAACTATTTAATTATTGGATAATATTTTACCATTTATATTGTCGTACCCACCTTAGTATTTGAGTTCCCCAGTGGGTACAATAAATATGGAATTAAATACTCATGGTAAATACATATTGTTAAAATGTGTGTGTTAGGGACTCGAGCGCGCATATTTGACATTTCTATAGCCTACCTGCTGACCTATATGGCGATATTTTTTCCTTAAAACTTATTCTCCCAAAAGTGACTGGTTGTAGTAGACCATATTGAACAGTTCACCGCTAGTATTATATATTGACAAGGAGGACTTCTACAAGCACATTTTTACAATGTATTATATTAGAATAACTAAATAATATATTAAATAATTCTAAAAACATTGCAACAAATAAACAAACCAATTAAAAATTTACAAGAAAACATAACTACTTTTGATTAATAGTCTATAATGAATATCTAGCTAATTGCAATTTGGATGGTGACTGTTATTTAATGCTATAAAATGTAATAAATATAGTTTTATTATAAAACAAATAGCTTGTAACAAATATAATTCTACAAATTAATTTCATTTTAGTGATTACTCACATAATTGTAGATTATTAGATTGATTAATTAATGATTAGTTATAATAGATTCACTTTGATTCTTTGATCACGAATCTAGAATATTATATATTTATTTAGGTCTCAAAAGGAATTGTTTTTCAGTATTTTATTAAATTCATTCATATCTTCAAGGGAAAATAAAATGTTTTCGGTGTAAAGGATATTTTTCTTATGTTATTTATGACACAAACGAGTTGGAAAACTATTATGTTTAAATTTGAAATGCTAGTTAACATGAACAATTTGCAAAATTATATTTTATTTAGGAAAAATTTAATAAAATAATTTCGTTAAATCCAAAATAAATTTAAATAATTATTACACCTATATTTATTATTACTTTTAACAATGTGTCTATTATAAATAACAGATTAATCTAAAGCGTAGGTGTCAGGAGGGTTATTTTAGAATGTTTTAATCCCCACAAGCATGGAGGTAAGATGTGGGAAGGTCACAATTATATATTACACATATAATAACCCTCTTAATAACATAGCCGAGGTTCAAAGCTTGATATTTTGTCAACAACCAACAGGTCTCTTGCGAGAAAGATGCCTTAGGCTTTGTGGCCACCGATGCAATCAACTATTGTTATTAAACCTGCTAAAAATAGGTTGGCTAACGTGCAATAAGAACTGTGATTGAACCTTGAAAATTTAAAGTGTGACCTCCAAAACCTTAAAAGTAAAGAAACTTTCAAAATTTTTCCAAACACACACCATGTAAGAATTAAAAGCAATGATTGTTTTAATAATCTAGTTTCTATATTTTTAAAGTTTTAATAAACTTTTTTCTTAATGTATTTAGACTAAGATCTATAAATTGATTATAATAATTAAAAGCATATTTATATTTAACGACATTTAAATCAAGTGCTAAGACCAATGAGAGAGCATTGATGTGGATTTGTAAATTTGTCACGTATCCCAAATCGACTGGGGCGGAATGCAAATTAGAAAGGCCATTGGTTGGGCTGCGTTCCCACCCGTTTTTAAGATTTCTCTGCCAAGGTCCAACGATTATCGATTACTAAAATGAAGTTGGGGAATTATATATGTGGTATATTATAATGTAAACGAGAGTTAAATGATAATAGTATTTTCCTTTAAATGTATTTAATATTAATAATATATATTGTTTTTAAAATCTTTCTACTTTATTTACGAAAGAAAGTAGTTTTAATAAATAATAACTTGTGTATCAATTATTATAGAAATATTAGAAATACAAATAATCAATCAAATATGAAAGTCTTGTTTTCTTTGTCTATCGCGTCTAAACTTCTCGTCTGGGCTTTCCACACACAGTTTTAGAAATACTACCTTGAGTACATCCAGCCAGCATTCGAACCCCAACCTCCCTTTCACCGGTAAACCAGACTAGACGAGACTGAAGTATATCTAGGTGGGTAGCGATACAATGTGCACTTTACATACCAAATAAGTAGGGGTGTGTGAGATCGACATTTTTGGTTCGAGACGAGATCGGGAACGGGAATTTTAGAATCCCTTACTTCGAGACGAGAACGGGAATTAAAAATGTAAAACTAATTATTTCTAAATTTGCTAATATTACGTACCTTAAAACACTGACAATATTTAATTTGTTAAGTGAATACAAACTTAAACAAGTATATATATAAAGTTAAAAATTAAGCAAATTTTAATATCTTTGCTATAACTTAGGCCATACTTAAACTATAAAGATGTATGAAACACATATTAAATCTAAATTTACATCTAGAATAGGTTGACATGCATCTTTATATTTAAATAATAAATAAAACATGAAAATAAAATTTAAAAGTAAATTACATATGGAAATAAATCAATTCCCGAATTTTTCCCGAAATATTTTTTCCAGCGGGAATACCTGAATTCGGGTATCACGCACACCCCAACAAAAAAGTTATTTCAGGAGTGAAAGCTGGGACATTTTAATTAAACCCATTAAATTGATTTTAATGTCACTACATTTGATTCCTACTCGGGTTAATAATACCACAATATGATAAATATGTTGGAGTACATTTTAATTTAGTAAATACTAATAAGAGTTATTTAAAAATTAATATAACTATATTGAGACAACATTAGTTTGTTTACTTAGCAAATTAATTGTTTTGCATATTATATGAATTATTTAATTAAAAGTATTAAACAAGTGAATTTATGGCTATAAATAGTATAATTATATATTATTTAATGTTGAAGGGATTGAGTATTAAATATAATATTGTGTCGGAATCTCTTTGATAGTGTTTATCCATTACCTATTAGAACGCTATCTATAAATGGTTATATTACATGTATTTGTAAGCCAATAAATTTATTGTACATGACATTTGGTCTGGTCTGGTTACGTAGAATAGAGACTTTTGTAACAATATAATAATGAAGTCTTATCTAGTGTCTAGTTCTGTTAAGCCTTAAAAAGCAAACAACTTTCTGGTTAATCACATTAAAAACTCTTCGGACACATATTTGGAACAGAATATGCTATAAAAATGTGTTTTTAAATAATTTTATAGTAAAAAAAATCTTACTCGGTATTTTAATAAATGTTGACGTTTCATGACCCAATGAAAACTAAAAAGTGATGTTCTCGATGCCGTCTGTATCCTGGCCTAGAATATAAACCATTTTACCGATCAGGTTAAATCTTGGTACCTAGGGTTTTCATAAATTTCACCCGTTGAGAAATTTAGAGTTAGATATTCATCCCTAAAATTAAGGTTAGTTTACTGAAGGGCAAAAAGTGAAAGAAAAAATCGATTTAACCAAATCATCTATAAAGATTTTAATTAAATTTTGTATCCAAGTATTATTACAAATTAAAAAAAAGGAGGAAAATCTCATGTTCTCATGATAATGAACTTAATAGTTTTTATTTTATATAAGAAAACATTTCTAGTTAAATTATATCTCCGCTTTTATTTGAGATACGAAATAACTTATCAATGTAAAGTTGTAGTAAGTATTATTTAAAATAAAAATCTTATATTTGGAAAATATTTTCATAAAACCATTAATCTTTCAACTATAAGACTATATTATTTATGTAGATATTTGATGATTATTAGTATATATAGTTATGCTTTTTGATGGACAGATATCTTCTAAATTTCTCAATGTTTCTGTAAAAGTGTATATTACTATCTTTGGGGGAGTATTTCTGCAATAATGTAAATGATTTTATTTAGCGAGTCTTATGAGTTTTAAATAAATATCTTTATTTTAAAATAGAAGAGCAAGTCAGCGTGGTGCACCGCACTATTTATTTTTTTAATATGTCATTATAAAATACCTTTGAGTAGTATTTTTAGAAATGCAAACATTAATTTATTATTTTAATTTAAAACACTCCCTGACATGAATGTAGCTTCTAGGATGGACATACAAATATTTGGAAAGACGTGATTGAAATAAACGCTTTTTTTTGTGTTCGGGGACAAACAAAACATCCAGATTTATCAAAATCTCTAGGTAGAAACTGTTAATGATTACAATATTTTCTCTATATGAAAAAGAAGCAATAAAAGTAACCTTTTTTTTGGGGAGGGGGAGGCAAATTTTTCCCCATAATCAACTCAAGAAGAATGGATGGGTTCACACAAATATTCACTTATCGTGCAATACATCAAACATACTTCGTTCCCATGCGATGTAAAGTGTGGCTATTGTGTAGACTAACGCGTGCGTGTGTGTGTGTGTGTGTGTGTGTGTGTGTGTGTGTGTGTAGCGCTAACCCCTTCTAACCCACCCTCTCCCACACTCTTGTCGTTGACATGTTTAGATTTCTAACTTATTATTGTAAGCTACCCCCTCACAACCAGCAACCCTTCAACAACTAGAATCACGTACTATGGCCGAGGGGAGGGGATACTGTTTTGCTCGAGGGTCTGCAGATATATCAAAACAATAAGTTCTTCATCAAATGGACTGAAAACCCGAACATGGAAAATACATATTGCAATGAAAAATATCACGTGACCTATACACTTTTTTTAGACAAAAGAAATTTTGATGTTCTTTGTGGGTTTTTTTCCACACGTGGTGTATATATTCACTTTTAAAAAAACTCATTTTTGTAAACCTATATTTTTGGTTGAATCTCTTTACAAAGTCCGAATTTGAAAGTAACTAGTTTAACACGCTAATTATCTGAGAGTCGATTATATTAAAATATACTCGATTATACCAAATATATCCTTTGAATAACTTTTTAATTTATGAAAGTAAAACTAGTTTTGACCTATTTACTTAAAAAACCAAATATTTAATATTAGCTGCAAGTGCCCGGCGTTAGTGGTTTTAAAAATGTATTTGCATTAGCGGTTGAAACGTCTTATTGGTGATAGTCTAAGAAATATAGGAATAAATCAAATCACTATTTTATCCAACTGTACACATTGATAGATAATAATATTTTATACCTTTTTAACATCACAAACCGGTATTCACACGATTTAAGTTTTCAGGCTCGTAATATACTTAAAAGTAAACATAGTATACTTAGGTAACTATACCGAATTTCCGATTTTATTTGGAAGTTACCCACACATTGGTTAGAGAGTTTAAGACGTAAGGCTCGCAATATGTCTAAAAGCGTAAACTCAGGTAATTTCCTAGGTACGTAAGGCCACTCCTAGTTTCCGCTTTCAATGTTTATTGATTGTTTAGTCACCTGAGTCGATGTATAATGTTTAATATTTTCAACTAATGTAAATTTTTTAATATGTGTGCAAACGTATATATATTTATCACCGCGTCTGACTGCCTGTTCGGGTTGTATACTAAAGATTTTCTTAGTAGTGTGTAAAGCTAGGGCTTTCTTTATATATATTGATTCTCATGGTAGCCTCACGAATGGTCAAACGGCCGACTACGTCAAGGCGTGTAACCCGAATGGGTGGTAAGATGTGGTGCTAACAAAATGAAAAAGATTACGTCAATTAATGTATTAATTTTAAAAATACACCCTATGCCAAATTAAAGCTATTAATTTTTCTTATTGTATGAGCCCCCCAAAGCACGTGTTAAATTGGTGTAAGGCATCGGATTCGCGATAAATAAATATATATTATATACAAGTAAAAAAAAAGATTGCGGCTCAAATATTCAGGTTTAATTTATTATTTTGTTTTTGGAACCAGCTTGTCATTCGCTCTAAGACGTAAAGCTATGAATATATGTAAAAGTAAATCAAATAAGCCTAAGGTGAACAGCCTGTTATTACAATAAGTACTGCACGTAAGCTAAGCCAAGTTTGTTTGAGTTTTCTATGTTTATTGATTTTGGAGCTTATCGAATTACGGTCTCATAGTCTAAGACACAATAGGCTCGCAATGTATGTAAATGTACAGATAAATATGTTTGAGCTGTGTATTTAAAAAAAAACTGATGTAAAGTTCATATAATGATGTTTCCAAGTCCATACGAAAATTTTAAGATTTATAAGGCTCTTTATTTTGGCGTCACATACACCCTTGATCGCATGATTTAAGCCGTCAAGCTCGCATTGTGTAACATTTAATAAATATATGCATGAGGTAAACAGCCTAAGGTTTTATTAAGTAAATCAAACCTAAGATTTTTATGTTTCTTATGAAGAGATGTGAATTAATCACAACTTGTGAATGTGTGGAATACCAGGCCTCCACCGTGGTTCGTATTCCACGTTAAACTGTAGGGCCTCCATTTCATCTCACTATCACCCTACCATTACACATTAGCGTAAGTGCGTATAACCCGAACGGATAGTAAGATGCGGTGCTAATAATAATAATAATAATAATAATAATAATAATAATAATAATAATAATAATAATAATAAATATGTTTCTTAGCAGCATTACTTACTTACTCACTCTACCTCATTAGGAACTCGAAAGTTCATCGCCGTACTTACAAAAGTACGCCACCTAGCTTCATATTAAGCTAGTTCTATTCAATTCACTTCACTACAACCTGTTTCTTTCAGGCCATAAGCAGCATAAATTTACTAATTTTCATGGAAGAAAATGAGCCCTAACTAGTAGTTAACCTAAAGAGTAATTGTTACAACTTTTATAAGAACTCTCTCAAAAATATTATTTTAATAAATGTAACTAACATGGGCGAAAACTTTCACCATCAAGCGTGAGAGGATTCATATCGCTTATATTATTTACCTGTATAGTTTGGTCTAGAGATTCATAGCAGTCATTGTTACTACTCCCTTCCCTTGATTGTAAGTGACTGTACCATTACACGAGATATTACCTCGACTTGCGCGCTCATGGAAGTGTGTATACATGTATTTGTACACAGACACAAACACACGCATATATTCGTGCATAGACACAAACACATGAGGGCAGACAAAAAACAAAAAAACCCGGCGCCAACGTAAGGTCTATAAGAGTTTGCATTCACAATTATTTCACTAAAAGCTTTTAAACCCTGAGGGGTATTCAGTTGCCCCTTACGACTTCTCCCCATCCCTGTCCCCTTACACCCTTCGTTACGTGTATGAGAAGAGTCGGTTAGGGGTGGGGGTTGTAGAGGGAAGGGGGGTGCTACGATTTTTAGTATTGCCCTAGGCTCCGCTGGTCCTCGACAGCTTACTTTACCGAGTTGTTCATTTGCTGAATACATCCAGAGACTGCTAACAACAATACAACACATTTTACACGCTGTCATAATAATAACATTACAGAAACTTTATACTATACAAAAAAATAAAGTAGATAGCAGCTTAGAGATTATTTTAAATAGGGTATTATTTTATTAATATTCAAGACTAAGTAGCTAACATTAAGTGTACTCATTGGAGTCACATTAGTATTTCAGCCGCTTATTCCTACCAAAAAGAGGGTGGTAAGATTTGGGTGGAAAAAAATACCTTTAGGAAATAGCCTTCTAGCAAATTAGTGAATATCTATGTTTTACTCTTTTGTCACATACGATTCTCAAATATGTTTCTTGCTTGATATTATCTATTTGTTCCTTGGTTTGTTTGTCTTTTAATTCTCAAGTACTCAAGTAATAGTTGAAATGATTAGCAACCACCGTTTTACATTTATATATAATCAATAATGCAAATCGAGATAAAATCTATAATTTAATGTATATTAATGTGTCTTAATGAACAGAGTTTTTGTTGACATTAATATTTGCTCCCTGAAAATGACGATAAAGCTAATGTTCTTTTAGGTATTATCTAGCTTGATGTAACTCATTGTGACCGTTAGTTAGCAATCAAAAAGAGAGTTTTTTAATAGTTTTGTGTTTCAAATAATGTTTTTCTCTATCCCTTTATTATTCTCCCTCTTCTACTCTGTTTTTCTCTCTCTCTCTCTCCTTTTTTTAGAGTTTACAATACATATTTGATATATATTTTATCCTACTTTTTTTAAAATTACTATGGTCATCATAGTTATAGTAGTATGGATGGAATCTGGGGTTTTATAAATTTTAATATTTCCCCAATTTAAATAACCAAACTTTAGGATATTTTATTCAAATCTAATTTAAATTACTTAACTTTAACATATTTAAAATAACTATAATGTATCCATTTATCAGATATATTCATAACTTTCATAATTTACACATGTAAATAAAAGTTGAGTCAAACAATGTGATATAATTTTTGCTAAATAAATGCAGAAAAGTTTTGCTTTTCAAATTAATATTTAGTTGTTTTGAAAGCAGCATTTATAGTATACAACTTTAAAAATTACATTTTTTATTTGCCCGTGAATCACTCAAAATAAAATGATGTAAATGGCTTATTAACAGATTTAAAATAAATTAAAAATGTTTGTTAATATTTTACTTATGTTATAGGTTTAATATTATCTATACCCTATGGCAATGCCATATGAACCTATTCCATTAATTCAACTGTCCCTTGTTTCATGATTCTGTTGGATATGATTCTCAATTTGATGAACATTTTCAACACATCCCTACGGTTTTAAAATGACAAAGGCTTGTACTTTAAAGCCAACGCGTTAGAAAGCTACGCAGGAAGTTTTCCATCGAGAAACTAAATAAATGAATGAGCATTGCACGCCATAGCGTGGCCATCACGAAAAAGCTTAATTTATTATATACAATATATTCTTATTATTCCTTAAGATATTAAGTTTTTTATATATTATATTTTATACTGATTCTCCCATTGTAAAAATTTAGATATTTCTATTATGAATGGTATAATGATTATAATAGAAAGAATATTGGTATCTTTATAATTTTTGACCTCAATATTACTATGGGTATTGACGTGAATGTGCTCCCAAACTCAAAAATGGCGAAAAATCAAACAGGTTTATAGATTTCGTTCATACTTGATAATGAATATTATTATATTGTCATGCCTTCAGATATGTAAATGTGATTTTGATTTTACTCGTATCTTTAAATTTTGATTTTAATAAATTCAACTTTAAAACAAAAATTGCTATTACGATTTGGATCAAAATATATATTTAGGGAGTGTGGAATAAGATAAATAAAACTTGTTACTAATTTTTGGAAAAAGGATAGCTTACAAACTACTGATTATTAAAATTTTGCTTGTTTTTCTAAAAAATGATTCTAAAAATTTATATCCAAAAAGTATTTTTTATAACTAACCAAATCTTAACTAGATATTATATAATTATCTCTAAACATGTTTTTAAATTTTGTTCCTAGATTTAACCATACGAGTGTGATACTCGTTACCAATTATCAAACCATTTAACTTTCTACTTATTTAATTTTATAGTTGCCCATGCTTTTACAAAATATACATATTAAATAAACAGAAACAACTATTTATTAGCAACCAAAGTAAATATAATTACCGTTTAAACTCAAGTAATTTCTCTTTATCTTAGTAATTATTGATATGATTCTTCTTTACCAGATTTCCCCACATATTCTCATTATTGTTAATATTATAAAATTCCACAAAATAACATCTACACCGAATGCAAATAAATATATACAAAATCCTTTGACATCATAGAAGTAATAATATTCCTTTGTCCATAATATCATTAAAAATGGTAATTAAAATAATACTTAATGTTAGTTGGTGAACATATGATACGTTAAGTTATAAAATAAAATTCTATGTTCGAATTGTTAGCTAAATATTAAAAAAATATTATGTGTATTAATTTATTTTTTCATTTTAACGCTCAACATAAGGGCTACCAGAACCAATAGGTACGCACACTATATGTAAAGATAATAGAGTCTAGTTTGCCGCTGAGTCCCGGCAAGGGGATTCACAAGTTGTAAATAAATGGTACGGCGCACCGCACATACTTTATCTCGCTTTTATCTTAAAATACACATTTCCTAAATACTCGTAAGATTTATAAAACGAAATAATCGGGTTATACATTGTTATAGAAACTCTACACCAACGATCATAGATGAATTATTATACACTGTTACTTACTCTATGGCATTAGGAACTAGGAACACTGTTACAGAAAAATTGAGTAAAGAGAAAACATCTTTGTCCACCAAAGAGCATAAGAATCAAATTCAGTTTTAAAAACCTGAACTAAAAAGTATATATATATTAATATATATATATATATTTGGTTATAGCTAAGAAACTAGTTTTATAAAAATATATCTCAAAAGAATTCAATAGCTTGTAGGAGCATTCAAATTCCAATTTTTTTTATGTAAGAGAACCACTCCAACTGAAGCAGTCTAGTTAAAACATATATATGTATGGGTGCGAACCACTTTAAAAAACCTATAGAGACATCCAAATTTCAAAGGTTTATTGGAAAGGACCACTCCAAATAGCTTATAGAAGAATTATATGAATCTAATTTAAAAAAACAATTCCAGATGAGGTCCACTCTAAATAATTTTTAAACATTAGGTTGAGAAGATTAGTCATGCTCCCCCTTTTGTTTGGGGGTAGACACCCTTCAAGAATTTTATTTTAATTTCTGCTAACTGCCCCTCCAAACAAATAATGTTCTACCATCACTGGAAACGAGTGTAACAAAGTGAAAAGGGGGAGGGGGCGGTTTTTCCTTGGTATTGGGTACGGTTTGGGCACCTGGTGGGCCTGACCTAAGATGTTATTTCATAAATGGTTCTCCACTCTCATTACACGCTAATTCATGTATATTTATTCTAAATTAAACCTCCCAAATTACTGCTAAATTAGTGTAATTATATGCCTACATCCTGGATGTATAAATACACACGCTCAAACATCCTTTAGGGGTAAACAGAGTGATATAGCAATTCACATGGTCATAGAACCTATAGACCGTAACAGAGTAGTGTGACAATCCACAGGCTCATAGAACCTATAGACCAAACAGAGTAGTGTGACAATCCACAGGCTCATAGGACCTATAGACCGAACAGAGTAGTGTGACAATCCACAGGCTCATAGAACCTATAGACCGAACAGAGTAGTATGACAATCCACAGGCTCATATAACCTATAGACCGAACAGAGTAGTGTGACAATCCACAGGCTCATATAACCTATAGACCGAACAGAGTAGTGTGACAATCCACAAGCTCATAGGACCTATAGACCGAACAGAGTAGTGTGACAATCCACAGGCTCATATAACCTAAAGACCGAACAGAGTAGTATGACAATACACAGGCTCATAGAACCTATAGACCGAACAGAGTAGTGTGACAATCCACAGGCTCATATAACCTATAGACCGAACAGAGTAGTATGACAATACACAGGCTCATAGAACCTATAGACCGAACAGAGTAGTGTGACAATACACAGGCTCATATAACCTATAGACCGAACAGAGTAGTGTGACAATACATACACTCATAGAACCTATAGATCAAACAGAGTAGTGTGACAATCCACAGGCTCATATAACCTATAGACCGAACAGAGTAGTGTGACATTCCACAGGCTCATAGAACCTATAGACCGAACAAAGTAGTATGACAATACACAGGCTCATAGAACCTATTAACCGAACAGAGTAATGTGGCAATACACACGCTCGTTGAGCTTAGAGATTACCAAAGGTATTTTTATTTTTCAAATACGTTTGTTATTTGAATAATTAATGAAACTTCTGGTAGTTGTTACCTAATGTATTGTTGGGTTTGAAACAGAGGGCTCATATGAATACTGTTAAATAAGACACGATTGGATATTTAAAGTTATTCAATGAAGTGAAGCACAGATATAGCTTAAAATAATAGGGTCTATTACTAATTGAACCAAGAGAACAAAGAAAATGACGCAGAAGAAACCTTTGGCTTGATTTACGGCCTCGTCTTGTGAAGACTTTCTGTCCTTCTTTGGTAATTCGACTAAAGCTTATATCCTTAGTAAATCCAACTCAATTATCTTAACATCGTTTCTAAACCGTCTGGTAGTAGTGACATAGAGCCCAGTAATGCAGCATTGCTTAGGGAATGGCTATATTGGGGTTGTTATCAGGGCATTCGAATCCTTCAAAAGTGACTCAATCTTCATCAGCAGAAATATTTTAATGTTCCTTCCATTTGCTCCTTCGTTCAAACCATCAAAAGTCGTCCAATTATTTATCCCTTAAACCATCCTGTAATAAACAGTTTAATAGAACGAAACAGATCACGTGATCACCGGCATGGTTTATTTTATAAGAAAATCATACTAACAGTTTAAAAGGTGTTACAAATAATTACCCACGCTGGTGAGAAAGAGGACTAGACATATAGTCTGGTTTACCGGTGATGAGGTTGTTAGGGTTAAAATCCCAATTGGGGGACAGGGAATTGTTATTTTATAAATGGTCTCTTAGTCTCACTCCACGCAAATGCGAGTCACTTTAATTTAAACGGTACCTTTCTCATCCGTACCGCATTAATGTAACTATATGCGTATGGCCGGTACGGATAATAAAACGTGGTGCAAACAAAACACATCTAACTCATGTGTATCACACACTGATATGTGAGGATTATCCACAGGGTCAGTCCTGATAGTTGAAACTAATTATATTCGAGTGGAAAGTTAAAACATTCACTGGGAATCGAACCCAAAATATTTGATTTTACATGCAATATTCTCCCACTCAACCATCCTGAATTATCTCAAGTATTTGTGATTTTGTTTAAGGTGAATTAATTAACCTTAATATTCCTAAAGAGCGCTCAAAACTAGGCATTGCATTTTGATATACATCCGTTGTTACTACTTCAATCCAATGCTATGTCCGCCCAACTGTCAATACACTCTAAAAAAACAACCGTCTTGAAGCTTAAAGAAAATAGGAAGAAAAGAGAGGAAGGGAAAAAAAAAACCACTCCATCAGAATTCAAACCCAGTCCGTACCACTCAATCCTGCAATCCTGCCAGGCCGTGCGTCTTCAATGTTCGCCCTCTTAAACTGAGACGGACGGAAGGACGGACGGACATGCCGACAAAGAAGAGAAAGAGGGGGGGG
>CABFWO010000160.1:442729-467868 GCA_902155825.1 Timema genevievae | reverse complement strand
CTATTCTGCAGTCATGTGTGGAGTTATAGCATACCGCTCGGGCGTGAGCCAGTAAGTTGCTACCTTACAATCTCGACGGAGGGTACCTTTAGTGGTCGAAAAGATTATATATATATTTATATATATATATATATCTTGAAAGTTATTGGTTTTATAAAAATATGTTTTAAATAAAAGATTTGTATTATGAACATAACTATATATTTGCAACGATAAATAATTTCATATCCCAAATAGTTACGGAGATATGATAAGAAAATTTAGAATTTACGCATCAGACCGGAAAATTTAAAGTCATTTTGACAAAAAAAATTGAGAGTAACCATTTTGTTTGGAGTATTGATGAATGTTTAGAAATAGAATTTAATCAAAATTTTTAGAGCTGATTTTAATAATATCAAATTTTTCTTTTTTTCCTCTTCAGTAAACCACCCTTAATTTTAGGTTTAAATATACAATTCCAAAAACTCCTCGGCGCAACCCTATGAAATTGCTAGATACCCAGTTTGAGTCCAATCAGTCAAATAGTTTAGGCTCTGCTCTGAGGTACAGAGAGACAGATGGACAGAACGAGACAACCGGTAATGCAACAACCACTTTTTTGGATTCGGAGGGTCATGAAATGTCGAAATTCATCAAAATCTTGACTTCGATCTCTTTGATGATCACAATACTTTATCTATATGTAAAATAGCGAGTAAATAAAAATGGGTGTAAATAGATACTAAAAATCTAAAAAAACAACATTCCTCCTGGTTTATAAACCAAAAATATTTAAGGTCTGAATGGGTTAAGATTCTAATATTGCACTGAATTTTTATTTACCAAGGAAGAGATCAGAAATTTAAATTTTTTAAAAAATGTTGAAAATTTATCTTTTTTGTTATTGGACAGCATTTCTATCAAGTGTAGCCTTAACGTAAATATAGACACGCACACTAACTAACCTAAAGGTTATAAAAATATTATATAGCTTACCTGGAATTATGGCAAAGTTGGGTTTGACTAAAACTATACTAGGTCCAGCATACACTTTTCCCAAGTCTCGTATACAATTTTTTCCCCCATGTGGTTTTTTCAAACTTTTTCTTAATTTTTGATTTCGTGTTATTTATTGTTTTAAACATTTGTTTTACGGACATTTTTTCATTGAGTTGTCTATCGCATAGCAGAGACAGCTCTGCAATTGCAACGCACTATTTTTTATTTGGATCAACTGTGATTTTTCAAAGACAATTTTGTGCCCCTTTAGCATCATGACAAAGTGTAAATTGTTATCCCTCGCATCATCTCCATAGCTACTTTGTTCACTGTCACTACTGACTAAATCCATGTTTTTATTTTAGAAAATAGCCTAAAAGCATATAAAAACAAACTTACATAACCTGTTAACATGTAAAATAACCAAAAGCTCATACCAAGCAAATGCTGAAAGTAAAAAGCATTGGCTAGCATATATAAAAATTGTTAATTCAAAGTAGCTTCTATCAAATCCTTATTATTTAAGCAGATGCCTAGTAAGCTTTTGCTTATACTAATTAAAATCTACTCGTAAGCATATTTTTAATTTTTATTCATCATGGTAAATTATTTGACTATTCTAATTTTGTCCTTTTAAGAATATATATATATATATAGTCTTCTTTATTTTAATGATGGTCCCAAAACTAAGTAAACATTGAAATGAAAACTACTATACAATTAAACCCCAACAATTGTAACAGTAAGGTTGTTAGGTGTCGTCAGCTGGTGACAGACCAACTACTGAGTGAGCCAATGAGACAACCCCCCCAGAGGACGCGTAGTTTAAGTACAAACTAGAGATAGCGCCCCAGTTGTTGGGGGAGTTTCACGAAGTAGTAAGGCAAATTTTTTAAATACTAGTTTAATTAGGTTATTAAAATAGTTAAAATGTATACGTATTTCCATGGTAGGTTATCCATTATTAGTATGCAAGTAGCTTGTAGAATTTATAGTCATTTGTTGTATTTCTGTCCAGTTCTTTGGGAATCCATCCCGGACAGAAAACTTTTAATCTTAAACATCCTGAAATTGTAAATTTGTATAAAAAAGACGCAAGACCCGATGATAAGGAGCAAAAGTTCACTTTCCAATTTCTACTCGCATAATTCTTCGAAGGCACCCTTGGATGGTAGCCATCGCAAACTATCCCATAAAGGCAGCTATTTTGGCCGGCTACCTTTATGGTTATGCCCTTGATCTGCTGCCTTTATAATTTCCTACCTTAACCCCCGACTACATTCATTCCTCACGGCCCGTCAAGCCGCAGATCTGTATCAAACATATTGTTTATAGCTAGACTTAAGTGAGAAGAAGACCCGACATGAATTGAGTCTCGTTCCATAAGGAAAATCAAGATTCTAGAGACGAGCCTAAGCCCTCTTTGGGTAGGTAAACCCCAAACAATTCCGTGGAACACCTGTCATCTGTGGGAGACAAGCACCCCATATTGTAGGGTACCCTTAAGCCCAGCACAGCATGAACCCCTTGGATCCACCAATACCGGTTAAAAGCTTTCTCAAGGTAACCAGGGAAAAATCCTCCCGTGTCCTGGCCCCTGGCGGGAGGAGTTTGACCCGTCCTTAAGTGCGACGTCAGCATCATGATAGGAAGTCAAAAATTCAACCTGAGATGCAGCATACGAGATTCCGAATGGAAGCACCCAAGTAGGCCAGAGGGGACCTCGCGGACGTGTTCTGACCAGCTATATCCGGCCGAGTCCAGCTGGATCCACACTACCAACCGCTTAATGTACGGCGGGTGAGGGATTTTGGTCCCCCATGACTTTACAAGGATTTAGCTGAGAAACCACAGATATGACGGTTGGACCCTCACCTGGCCAAGCAGGAATAACTTTGCCTGGTGACCATCGAGTGGAGGCACCCTGTAGCGATTTTTGGGAGACTGGCAGATCCTTCTTTCCTACATTCCCCCAATGGGAGAGCATCTGGGCAGATGCAGCTGCAACGATGAAAGGAATAGATTACGTCTCAAACTAGCCACTTAGAGAATATCAACGCCAGACCTGGCGTTACCCTCATACTATCAGGCAGTGGAATACCAAGTCTCTGAAAAAGTGATTTTCCGACTTCATGATAGTTATTGCAAACGGGTAACAATTCCATCTGTTTCACGAGCCGTAAGATAGCTAGAAGTACTATACACTAAGCAAACATATAAACATGTTTCACTATCCAGCATGAAAAGAAAAGAGTGAGTTGGCTTTATGACTAAGATTATCAATACATTACCCTTCAAAGCCTATTTGCCATGCTACTATTACTCAGGTTCTGGTATATATTTAGAATAGTTATACATGGGGTGATCCTGACGTTATTGTGCTGGACCATACCTGTAAAGAGAATTATATCTCATACTCTAAATTCATAGATCAAGCAGGACACCATATTACAGGTCATGAGATTACCGAGAAAGCTCTGAAAATGGTAATCACACAAGATTAAAAATTTAGTGTGAAAGCCGCTGCGTAAGCTCTAGCAAATACGATTTAGGATAAAATCAAGATGGGTGCAGGATTGGTTGGAGGACAAAGTGTGAAAAAACTAAAGAGAAGAAAAGTGAAAGTCAAAAGAAAGGGTTTATAGCTACAATGCCTCTGATTCCACACTAGGAGCCATTGAATAAGGTGCTGCAGGAATTTCGAACGTGGTTACTAGTGAAAAAGAGAACAGTCATTGAGTGAAGCTCAGAGGTATGATTGGACAAGCAAGGCCATGGACGTGGGTAAAGTAATGTATCTATGTACGTGTGGCAAAAACTGATCGTGACGCTATCTAGACATCCCCTTAGCGAGACTGATTTGGGCAAATACGCTAAAACATTGAATATTTCACTCTTTGGAGGTATATTCGCACGAGACGCTTTACCTATTGGACCGCGAAGGAAGAAAGAATGATATAATTAATATTGATAGAGATACCTGGAAGAATACTAAATGGGTGATTTATACAAATCTAAAAGGAGAGCTAGACTACCATGACACTTTTGGTCATCTAAAACGTCTGCTTAAGCTTGTATGATTTCTCAGAGCAATATTTACTATACATAAATATACATGGAATCAAGAGCTATGCACTCTATTCTATGGTAATTTATGTCTAGCCTTCCTGAGCATAGATACCAGTGCTAACCCTAAATTAAATTAAACATGTTTGGGGAATTTACAGTGACATATAATAGTTCTAATCTAACGGATAATTTCTTTCCGAATCTAATGTCTAGACAAGATAACCGCGAAGAAGAATGTTTTATCAGATTGATAAATATTATTACGTTCAATTCAGTTCCAAACATTGTTGAATGTAATCAGAAATTCTATTGTGAAGGAAAAGAATATACCATTCCACCGGGAACCTATTAATTAGAGGCGATGGACCAATACTTACAACGTGAAATGCGGTCTGACATAAAATACTCGATCATTAGTGATCCTACCTCCTTAGAAAGTTACATTACCTGCTCCAAGGGTACCAAATTTACTCGATGAGTACATTCGCCTCTCTGATTTTAATAATGTCTTGCTACCTGGTGGAGTCCACCACATTATGTCTAGTAGATGAAGGAGATATTTTTAAATTTTGAAACGAGACAATTTAATTTTCACACCTACATTTGAAAAGCGTTATTGATGCGACTCGTAAAAGACACAATGACACGACGTTATTTTCCTCGTTGAAAGAGTTAACAATGGGCACTAAACTATTTTTAAAACTCTTAGGTTACTCGTTTGGAAAATAATCAATGATTGCATGCATGTACCTAACGACAAGAACGCTACCACATTCAACACAGCTGTAAACCGTTTCCAGTAGCATTCCTAAGCTTAGTATATTCGAGGACCGTTAATGAATGGAAACGAACTTATGATATCTATTCAGCAAAAAGGACTACACACATTACNACACATCAAAGGAAGACATCTTTAGAATATGGGAGCTTGCGGAAGCACTTTAATAAACGTCAATAAAGGGTTAGTTCATCTATTTCAAGATTCAACTAAGAGATCAACGTAGTGGATATCGATTAATTAAGAGAGGCAGGTATTTCAACCCATCACGTGAATTATCTGTCGATATGGGTTGGGGAACAGATGTACCTTGAGAACTACGGATGTAGACTCGAAGTAGTAAGCGTTAGCACTCGTACAGGCATCTTAGATTAATGCATCCCTTTACGTATTATACTAGGATTCGTCTAAAACTATTCTCATATAATAATCGATGCGAAACAGGAATTAGTACTTGTTCTATCAATTAAAGATAGTGATGCTTTGCAAAATGCACGCCCTTCTGCTGCAGAGATGCCTTATCAAGCAGAATCAAGTAAAGTAAAATATCAAGGCTTGTAGCGAATATTAGGACTGACGATTTAAATAGGAGTGATTTACTGAATTTTACTAAGGATATACAGACAATCGGTCTGCCTTTACATAAATGAGAATTGTACAAGTACCTGGATATATACTCTACTCCACGCATTGAAAACGTAAACCCCAAGGAAAAACTCAATATGTCATTTTCGCTCTTAAGACTGATAGTAACAATTCTACGGCCACGGATAGACATATGTTTGACCAATGTCATCTACGTGTGTTTAAATTAGGTCATGTACCCATACGAGGGTAAGAACTTGGATTTCATCCACGACTCTTTATCGAAATTATATTAGGACTATGCTAGTTTTCAAACTTCATGCTATGGAGCGCGTTTTCCTTTGAAAGTGATCAATCCTGCTCACTTGGAGTTGATCGCACCCATCATCGAGTTCGATGCCGAAAGCCGAAAGAAATATAATTTTAATGAAGCCATAGTAACAATTAACATGTTTGATTAGGAATAAAACTTCCTCTGGATACGAAATATTACTGCCTGATAATATATGATTGATTGGTTTGCTACAATCTCTCCAACAGTAATGTTTGCAAGATGACATAAATGAACAGCGAGCGTTCTCTCCTCTCGCAAAATGTTTATTGGCATGCATGGTCTTATAAGCGAGGAGGGACTCTTCTTATTCTTGTAGGTAGCTATTCTGCATCAACCTGTCGAGAACTGCAAGACAGACAAAGCTAGCTATAATATTCTCCTTCCATTCTAGATCGGACTTCTCTCTCCATGGAGCAAAAGAAACGTTAGTTGGGTAACCACTCACAAGCATGGACTGGAATGGCATAATGGGGATGTACCCTATTCTCAAATCCATCCTCGTATAGATTCCTCAAACAATAAACACCAAAACCAGTGAGTTCTCTTAAGGATGCCGAGATTAACTGGTTTCAAAGTTTAATCATTACCAGCAAAGAGTACAAATATTTTGAGTTGGGTGATATTGGATGTTCAACTTAGAGAACTCTTAAACATAAATGCATTCCAGGAAAGTGTTTTAGTCATACAAGTATCATCTACACGTGCACTACAGAAAATGGCTGACTCTTCCACGAATGGATTACATTTTTAAGTAAAATTGAATAGAACATTTATGATATGACCAAATGTGTGCTAAGCAACGATATGAGTGTCAGTATATCATCTCTCAAACACATATTCACTTTGATTAAGAACACTGACTGGGATTTACAGCCATGTATATGTGGCCAAATGATCCGGATATCAGATTTGCCAAGAATTGCGTGAGGGGGAAAGCAGATGACCCAACTATTTGGAAGAATAAGAAGGAAAATAAAGCTGAGAAACAGTGCAGGATCCATATTGTTAATATATTTTTAAAGACTAATATATGCTTAAGAAGGGAAATGTCTCATCATTAAGCACATAAGCGTGTGTCCACAAATCGTCTCACGATAAATGCCTCGTTCAAATCTCCTCTTACATTCAAAGATCTCAAAATATTTTATCAACGATGATGTTTAGAAGTGGGAAAAAGTGACCAACGCTCTTGCCAATTGATAATAAGGTGATCATAACTATAGTATATTAGCCTCCTTGGTGTTTACCCCTACGCAAACTGACAGTGCCGTCTACGTTGATGGAGAGGATAAGAAACTCTCTCTAAGGACACTTTGTGAAACTAGATATATATTTATCCATGTGCAGACTCATGGCTATAAGCATATAAACTATTGCTATTTGAGAACATCATGCCAGAGGAAGACTGGTCTATTGGTCTAGTGATCAGTGCACCTGGCTACTTATTTAGAGGTAACAGGTTCGATTTCCAGTGGTACTATAGGTATTTAATGGAAAGGGGAACTGTGCCTATGGTCACCATACTCTAGCTAATTAGGCTTAAGATTGTTTTAAGATTTACACTGCCTCTACACCTTCATAATCACTAGCTTCTCATAATATAATTGCAGGTATGACGTAAAAAAATATGTTAAAACTGCTACATATCTAGGAGTTTTGTTGAACTTTGCCATGTTTGTATAGTTCACTTTAGGATGTAAACTTAGCCATTCTTCGTCATTAATTAATAGGATGGTTCCTAACCTGCATGTATAAAATCCTACAAAATTAAAAAAAATGACTGCAATCAGTTAAGTGGTTTCAGAGATCTTAGACAACATAGACATACATACAAACATACAAACTGACACTTAGTTTTATAAGTAGGGGAGATATTAAAATTTTAGACACAAGACAACCTAGTAGTAAGACTGCCAAGGCGTAGTATAAATGTATTGCCAGACAACAAAGAAAGTTTGCATGTTGTTCAGCCAAATGGGAAATTTAAATATAAACATCCGAGAAACCAATAGATCGGGTCATACGAAATTTTGTTTATATTAGAAGTTGCCAGAAATCTCGATGTATCTTGTATGCCATTTGTGTCGTACTTTTCGTATCACAGACCTATAATTAATAAAGTTATATTGTAACACAATAATTATTTGTTTCCTTGATTTTATCCTAAATACATAAATAAAAATATTTTATTTAAAAAATATAAACCGTTACATAAACGTATTCACGTGCAACATACGGCCGTGTCCATTACACAGCCACACCCCATATTTTTTGGGATGTCCTTTTGGCTCCTCTGCAAATATCTTATCCTTATTCTTCTATGTATGTCTATTGTATGCCTGCTTTAGTCCTAAAGGAGGAAAAGAGGTTACACTTCGTCGTCACATGACGCTCCTCTCTCCGCCGTCACACGATGCCTCTACACTAGTGATGGGTACAATCGAGTAAAAATAATCGATTAACTCGATTGTGTTGTGTAATCGGGAGTACTCGATTCTTCCTGGGATTACTCGAGTAATTTTACTCGGACCGTGTTATTCTTTTATTTTCTCTTTTCTTACCAGATAAGTAAGAATCGACCTTATTGGCTAGATTGTTTACCACGCTATTTTTATTTAAAAGGTATATTCCCTTAAAGCTCATTTTTTATCAACAGTTTCTGCTGCCACGAAAAATGACCCTTTATGGTTTAAATGTTGCACATGCATTCTCAATACAAATTACTCGCAGATGTAAAGTACACGATCGAAAAGCATGCTACTAGCTAAGCGTATCACATTTCCATTCTTTTCAAAAGTACTCGATGTAAAGTTACTCGATTCTTTTTACTCGGCACCTCGGCAGTCTTATTTTCACAATCGCATTGACAAAACTAGATATTGTCTTTCTTAATCATTTTAATTTCTCCTTAGTAAAATATGATTATTTATAAATTGAAACTAATTAAGAGTAAGATACAAAAAATAAAAAATTGTTTTCACTTTTAAAAAGGTACAATTATTATCAATTTCTTTAACATGAACGTATAAATAAAAGTTTATTTTATTAAAAAGAGCACAAAACAATTTTTATTTGTGAGACATTTCTTAAACCGCATACTTTCATATTGACTGTACATGTAAAGTGAAACATAAAAATAAGGGGGTGGAGGTCACTGTCGACTGCCTACTACAGGAAGAGATTATGGACTTGGTATTAGTATCGAATTCCATTTCAAGACTCCCGAGTAATGTTGTCCAACCGATTGCCACGGGACGATTCAAGTAGATGATTTGCTAAAAATTACTCGAGTTAATTTTACTCGATTACTCGATTCTTTTTAAAGAGAATCGAGTAATTACTCGATTCTTAGAATTACTCGATTGTGCCCATCACTACAGTCTACACTTTTACCCCTACCCTAATATCTACCACGTCAAGTGACGCCCCTCTATGCCTTTACACTTCCCCCCTTTAAGGTATACCCCCTCTCAATCCTACGCCAAGTGATGCCCCTTCACACCACCACAAGTCTCTATCCGCCAATTTGTGACACCCCTCCCCCTCCTCACATTTGCTCTCCTCCTTTTCAATGCAACTAGTTCTCATTCCCTCCCTCCCAACACTCCAATAAAGAAGAAATAGCTAAAGAAGCCACCCAAATCACCAAAAACCACCGAATCTCTTAGACAAAGAAACAAAACAGTACAAGAAGCCGAACCGAACTGCCTAGCTGAGAAAAAGCAAGCTGAATAATGACAATGTGTATGTATGTTTTTCAGTCTCAATATATAGCGTTAAAATAATCTTCTGTATTTATTTCACCATAATAGACTAAAAGAAACTTTCAAAATTAGACTTGATCATAAAGCAATGGTATGAGATAAGGTATAGACCGGATAAAGCAAGGAGGGAAGACATGGTCTGGATGGAGGAAAGAGCTTAGCCCAGATGGAGGAAGAAAGAAGGTTGGATGGAGGGAAGGTAAACCTTGGGGTGGGGAGGAAGCTAGGATAGCATGGAGTGAAATGACGTTACGTGGGCATCCATCTGAGCATGCGCAAGAACAATATAAGCTGACGATGTACTGATAAAACACAGTATGATGGAGTTAGGCCATTATTGATACCAGCTTCTCAGAACAGGGTAAGGGGTGCAGGAGGGGTATTGTTATTAGCACCGCGTCTTACTACCCATTCGGGTTATACGCACTTACGCTAATGTGCAATGGTAGGGTGATTGTGAGATGAAATGGAGGACCTACAGTTTAACGTGGAATCCGAACCACGGTGGAGGCCTGGCATTCCTCACATTCACAAGTTGTGATTAATACACATCTTGTCAGAGGTGAAGGAAGGGTTTGGCAATCAGATAAATCTGTGCCGGGACCGAGGATTGAACCCCGGACCCTCAGCCCAGAAGTCTGACACCTTACCCCTAGACCACCAGGTCACCCAGGAGGGGTAACCACTCTCGAGGGCCGGACGTCCTGAACATCACACACACACACACACACACACACACGCTTGATGACGTCACTTCCTGTCTTTGAACTTTAGGTTTCCAATACTACACATATTTTGTTTTATTTTAAAAGCACTTATCCTACTGATATGACTATGTTGCTAACTATACTTATTGACTTGGTTATTGGCTAAAGTTTGACTTATTTGAGCCAACAACTGTGCAACAACAAAACACACTGCAAAAATATAAAATCTATCTTCATTTTTATAAATACAGAAATAGCCCAATTGTCAGAATTAAATGGGAAGGAGCAAAATGTCAGCGTATTTTTAAGTATTTAATACAAATTTAACAGATCATATTTCTACAAAATATACTTTTAGATTAAAAAAAAGTATATGATGAATTAAAAGGTGCCATAGGTCTAAACCAATTTTGTCTTGCCATTTATGTTGACATATTGGTCCTAAAGTAAACAAATATTTTTAAACATTTTACAAATATGAACATAAGCAAATAGTTTGTTAGTAAATATTATATATGATTTTAATTTTGAAAGTAAATGAAACCATTTTTGCTGAAGAGGTCTATTAAATTGTCTTATCACTTGGTTCAGTCGGTGGCACGTCTATCTACTGATATGAGGGTCCCCGGTTCGACTCCTTTCACGGCCGAAAAACTTATCATTGGTGTTTAAAAACAGTATGTACTTAGTAGTGTGCACATAATAAAACAACCCCTATTGATAAGTGTTGCATCACCTTCTAAATTCTCTTTTGTACTTTACACTGGGAGAGGAGCCCTATCTACTTCATTTAGAACTATAATATTGACAGTGAGTGTATGTAAACACCAAAAAATTGACAGTATCGTGAATAAGACAGTTTTTAATTAATGAAAACTATCCCACCGCTAGAATGGTCAATGTCTCCTGACACTAATAAAATGTTTATTTGAGTACCACAAGGTAAACACGCTAGCATTTCTAGCAAACTTATCTTTTCTCTCTTCCTCAACCTCTTTCAACAGGTGGCCTTGAAGGATAGGGTCAATCAGTTCCTTTCCCCTCCAACATAAGGGGCGAACATAAAGGAAGGGACGAAAAAAACATTCTTTGTAGGGTGACTTTCACTTGTATTGCTTTCAGATTCACCAAAAGATTTGCTTTGAAAATCAGCAGTTGTAGGTGGGCACGGATCGTTTCCTATCGTCTTTCTTTTTTTTATGATAGGGCCTATAGCTCAATAACTCATTTAAATTGCTTTAAAAATTATAAATAAAATAGATAATTACATTTATTCTTATTATATTAGATCATTATTTGCAAAGCTAACATCGAGAAAAAATGTGTTACGCTGCTAAATTATGGTTCAGAGCACTTAAACTGATTTTATTATATCTTAAGTTTTACAATTACTGATAAGGATAGCAGAGCTAATCTAGCTCACCACTAAATTGTTAGCATTTTTTCATTCAAAGTCATTGTTTGACCATTGCAATTTATTAAAGTACTGTATGTTTCTATACACCTTACCTTTAATATATAGATATATAGATAAAGATAGATAGATACAATGTTGAGCTGCAGTATTTAATTTTTATTTCATCAATATGTTACAGTGATTACACTTTGAATTCTAAAAGCGCTAGTGTCTTTGCAGAATAGCACGCACTAAATTCGAATATTATTTTAATTTTATGGTTTTATGTAATGATTAAAATTAGAAACCCTCAAAAATAGTAACCAGAGAAATATAGTTGATATTCTATAACAAAAGGACCGTTTTATTAGCATTTCTTATTCAATTTAGCACCGCGTCTTACTAACCGTTCGGGTTGTACGTTTTTTATTAGCATTATAATAACTAAAAAAATATATACCTACTACCATTCATGTTTACTTATGATTGTATAATCATTTAAAGTTTGCTTTGTAATGATATACACCGCTCCCCGGATAGAACGCGGGTTTGGGGATAGGATCCGGCATAAGACAACCATGCCATAATAAATCTCTTAAATATTTTCTAAAATAGTTATTATCTAATAGACTTAAAAACTCTTCTAATACTACACTATTGAAAACGTTAACAAAGTGACAGCAAATACAGGCAGATTACAGGGAAAATAACTAATAAAACAAATACTTAGGTACTGCAGGAATACACAAACATAATTTTCAAAAAGTATTTCATTTTTACGTAAGACAAAACAATAAAGCCCTGTTCAGAGACTCCGTATCCTTAAGGTGCGTAACTCATTATCCGTGGTCCGTAAGAGAGCAATGCTACAAAAACAGATTAGTCTATCTATAGTGCTTATCCCTGGTCATTGGTCCGCATCAAGCATCGTCTACAACTCTACATGGTTCGTAAGCTCCGTATCCGTATAGTGCTTAACACCTTAATGGTCCTTGATTATTATTATTATTATTATTATTATTATTATTATTATTATTATTATCATCACCGTGTTTTACTACCCGTTCGAGCTATACGTACTTAAGCTAATTTGTAATGGTAGGGTGAGTGTGAGATTAAATGGAGGACCTACAATTTAACGTGGAATCCGAACCACGGTGGAGGCCTGGAATTCCACACATTCACAAGTTGTGATTAATACACGTATTGACAGAGGTGAAGGAAGGGTTTGGCAATCAGATAGATCTGTGCCGGGACCGAGGATTGAAACCCGGACCCCCAGCACAGAAGTCTGACACCTTACCCCTTATGTCCACACAATCACGTGGCTGTGCTAACCAATGTGAAAGTTAGACACCTCGTCCAATAAAACACTACGAAAGAGAATCGTCTACAGACTGTACTCAGCTAATAAATAAGAAGAATCGAAAAAACAAAATTGTTTTGAGAAAACGTCCAGGATATGCTTGAAATGTACTTTAAGTACAATTACAATAAATATATTTATAATAAAAGTCTATTTATAAAACTTAAAACTAGTTTTGATATATCTAGGGTATATATATTCTTTAAATTGAATAATGACACCTTGACACGGGAATCGAACCAAGGAACTTTGGCTTGGTACACCAATGCTCCAACCACTGAGCTATCCAGGTATCATCCTGTTCTTAGGGTCATTCTCCACTCAGATTTTAGGGGAGAGTCTATATTTCCATATTATGTTTAATGTATATATTTCTATATTTTGAATTGATACATTTTTATCTTAAATTTTTGTTATTAGTTCATTTAATGAAATGGAGAGCAATTTAAAAAAAAAATCGGAAACAGGTGTCCATTTATATTTTAATACTTTAAAAACTAAAGATATTTACGTAATATATTACAGTCTACACAGAATAACTATCTGTTGAGTTGTTTTAAAATTTTGATTCAACACCATTCTTTCAGAGAGGGATGTCAGATATAGGGCATACCTATTGTGAGCAAGATTTTTTAAATTTAGTCTGAACGTGTAAATATTTACGTTATAGTTTATTTTCACGCAAATAAATATGTATTGACTATTTTTTTAACGTCTGTATGGCTGAAGCTTGGAAAAAGGGCTGACTTGGGAGAAATATACATACTATTTTATAATATCATATATTATACTATACATTAAAATACATCAAAATATGTCAAAAGCTTCATAGTTTTCATTTACCAAAATATATTTTTTTTAATCTATCATAATTAAAATGTGTCTTGGTCTTGACTCTTTTTACTGAAGTAGATTAGTGTGCCTGGTAGAGCACGTCATATTAATAATAATTGGTCAAAATGAACTTTTACAAGAAAGTATTGCATGCAATACAATGCAAATTATTTTCAACAAATTTTATTTTTCACAGATTCATTGTGTAAAAATAAAGAGTAAATAAGAGCTTTTATTGAAAATATTTTTTTGTTTGTATTTTATAAAATACTATTACATGGAAACAATAGGCTAGCTATGAGTTTTGACTAAAAATGTGTTGTAGTGTTGAGGCCTATACTATATTTACTAACATCCCCACCCCCACCCAGTTCAATTCAGACTTAGATAACTTAGTGGATTTTGGTAGTAAAAAAGAACTTTCACAAAGGACTTCCCAAAAAAAATCAGTGGAAATACATGTTTTACTTTTTTGTTGCATTGTCTCTCAAATATATTTCTCAATATTACCTATTATTTGTTTCTAGAGTTGTTTTGCTTTTAATAGTGATTATTACTAGAATGTGTGTACTCAAGTATAAGTTTGAAGTGATTATCAACCAACATTCTAAATTTATTTATAATCAATAATGAAAGTAAAAAAATAATTCAATTCTAATTTATTTATGTGTCTGTACTGACAGAGTTTTTGGACAAGACTATGTAGCTCGTGTTAGCTTAAATTAGTAACGAAAATTAAGTTTATGTAAATTATTTGGTCTATCAACTATTCTTTATTTTGCTCCCACTATTTTTTTCCTCCATCTACTCTATTTCTCCTTTTTTTAACAAATACTATACATATACATTAGGGCGGAGCGTAAAAACTTTATTTTCGAAATTATTTTCCCGCTAGTGCGGAAAAGTTGTGGATATGTTTCAGAAACATGTGTAGAAAATTTCAGATTAATCAATGAATATCTTCCAGTTCCACTTTGGGTTCTAAATATACGAAATTAGTCGAAAATGATGTAAATTTTCAAATTTTCGTGACTTTTTTAATTCCAGATTTTTTCTTCCCACTAGCGCGGAAAAGTTGAAAGAATATTTAAGAAACATAAGTGCAAAATTTTGGAGTAATCAATAAATATCTTCCGGTTAGACTTTTGCGTCTTAACACATTCTCTGGCGCGCGTTTATCATAGCAACCTGCATTGGCCCGGCAGCCATGGTTACGCGCCAAATGTTTTCGATATTCAATTCATTTATTCTAACAATTATATACTTCAGTCTAAGTTCTTTGTATTGCATTGCACTGTTAGCACTATCTATCAGCTTAGATATAAAATATTCAGACTTGCTTAAAGTTGAATGGTTCATTGATAGATGGCATTATAGTAAATTATTGCAATGAATGCCAGGGAACGTTCGGGCAGCCATAGACGTTGATCAACGCCCACGCTAGAGACAATAGATGGCACTACCCTCCACTAAAAAGATTGCACAAGCGAAATCAAGGCCATCTGCGGGGAATTTCCCCATTAAGTTCAGTTTTCTCATGTTCGATCATTGTAGTTTGATCGTTGGTCGAATGTTCTGCTCGTGGCACGTTTGTAATACAGGTATTCATTTGTAATGTCTAAATTTTATTGCAAAATAGTACATGTGAAAGTGTTATCGGATTTTTAATATTGTGTTGAACTAGTAGTGTACTTAAAAGATATAACGGAGAAATGTCGCAATCGTCAGAAAATGTGAAGAAGCTGAAGATAAAAAGGCACAGTAGAGGTGATGTTTTTTGTCCCGTTTTTGGGTATCCAGCAGAATTAAGTACTCGCGTTCTACCAACATACGAAGATATTATGAAGTACTTTTTGTTGGTGAGAAATGAATTGAAAAAGAATACAAAATCTGACCCACCTGTAGGGGCGATAGTGGTTTATGTGGCTGAAAAGGTTGAAACAATTTGGCAGGCTGCCTCAATTCCAACAGTTTCTAGGGAAAGAATAATCAAAATGATTAGATCATTTAATGATAAATACAAGAGCATGAAGAGATTTCTCGCTAAGAAACAGACGGAAAAGATTAAGTCCAAATTACTAATTTTCCAATCTGAATCAAAACAGCGTTTGTTTGATATTTGTTCTTGCAAGTGTGCATCTCTCAACAGATGTAAATGCCCACGTGAAAGGAAAGTTCCAGACTTAGAAAGACTGTTTCTTGAGGATCAGAGGACTTCAAGGAAAATGGTGATAGGCCCAGTTGATATTGCGACAACACAGAAACTTAGGAAACGAACGTATAGGTTTGAAAAGGAACAGGAAAGGTTCATAAAACAGAAGACAAGTGAAAACGCAACCACAGCTTTTTCATGTGAAGATTTGAAGTTATCTCATTCTTCTGATCTTGTTGGTGAGCAACAGTGTCAGGATCTTACTTATATACCTTCAACCTCATCGCAATCGAATGTAAGTGGTAAAAGTATATCACGAACAACCCGCCTTCCAGCCCTAGCTAGTGCGTGCGACAGAATGGGAGTGTCCGACAGAGCTGCGGCAACAGTAGCAAGTGCACTTCTTGAAGACTTAGGAGTTGTGACACATGACGACATGTCCCATGTTATAGACAGGCATAGGATAAGAAGGGAAAGAAAGAAATATCGCATGGAACGCCAAGCCCAAGATTTCAATTTATTTGGCACCAATAACTTGAAAGGACTGTATTTTGACGGTCGAAAAGATCAAACTTTAACTCAGAAGAACATTGAGGGGACGCTGCATCAGAAAAGAGTGCTTGAAGAACACGTGACACTAATAGAAGAACCTGGCTGCAAATATGTAGGGCACGTGTCACCAATAACCTCTTCTGCTAAAGACATTACTGAAAGTATAACGACATTTTGCAAAGAACGTCATATTGATTTCACTACACTGTTAGCATTAGGAGGTGATGGGACCCCAGTAAACACGGGAAATAAGGGTGGTGTTTTCCGCCGTATAGAACTATTTTGTAAGAAATCCTTACATTGGTTCGTGTGCCAGCTTCATGGAAATGAGCTACTGCTCAGGCATCTAATGCAGCACTTGGATGGCGATACAACTGGCCCTAAAACGTATTGTGGTCCAATTGGAAAACAGCTTCAGAATTGTGAACTTTTACCTGTTGTGGACTTTAAGAAAATTGAGACCGCAGTTCCTTCTGAAGAAAAAACTGATATGAGCACAGACCAGAGATATTTGAGGGATATCTGCACTGCAGTGACAAATGGTGTGTGTCCTAAGAATTTGTCACACAAAAATCCTGGAAATCTTTCCCATGCCCGCTGGTTGACAACTGCTAATCGAATCTTGCGTGTTTATATTGGTACACAGGATCCCTCCAAAGAACTACAAGCTTTGGCTGAGTTTATAATGAAGGTTTACGCACCTGCGTGGTTCAGAATCAAATCGCATCCCAATTGTACAGATGGACCACGAAATCTTTGGAAAACAATTCAAGCTTCACGTTATCTTACAGACAATCTGAAGCTAGTTGTGGATCGCGTCATCCAAAGAAATGGCTACTTTGGTCATCCTGAAGCAATAATCCTTGCAATGCTTGTTGACCCAGACCAGAATGTGCGAGAACTTGCCCTCCGCAGGATTTTGAAAGCAAGGAAAGAAACGGGACCAGGAGTTCGTGTGTTCCAAATTCCTGAACTTAACTTTAAAGCTAAATCTTACATTGATCTCATAGACTGGCAGAATTGCCAACTAACGGAACCTCCGATTACCACTCACTTGTCGAACGAAGACATAGTGCAACTGATAAAGTCTGGCGAATGTCCAGTGTTGGCATTGGGAAACATTAACTACCCGTGCCACACTCAATGTGTTGAAAGAGGAGTAAAACTGACAACAGAAGCTTCCCTTGCTGTCATCGGAGAGACCAAGCGTGATGGATACATCAGATCCAGAATGGAGTCAAGGCGTGTCATGCCATCGTTTGAAACAAAAAACCAATATAGAGTGAAAAATATGGAAACCAGTGAATGAAATGCGCTTGATGCACATTTGCAACTTTTATTCTGGAACTCGAAACACACTTATTTCTACAAAGTTTGTGTTTTGCGTGGGTAGTAAGATTTTTTGTTTAGTGCTATAACTATTATTTACGAATATCTAATTTTAGTAAAATAAATGTCTAAAGCTTCCATAAATAAATGTTACCGCTAAAGTTTTTCATTTCTCCCTAAATTTTGACCCCTAATTTTCCTATATTTTTGCCTAATTTCGTATATTTCTACCTCAAAATGGAACTGGACGATATTTATTGATTGCTCTAAAACTTTGTCCTTGGGTTTCCAATATATTCTTCCGAATTTTCCACGCTAGCAGGAAAAAAAAAATCTTTAAATAAAAAAAGTCACTGAACTGTGAAAATTTACATCATTTTCGGCTAATTTCGCATATTTAGACCCCAAAGTGGAACCGGAAGATATTTATTGATTAATCTGAAGTTTTCTACACATGTTTCTGAAACATATCCACAACTTTTCCGCACTAGCGGGAAAATAATTTCGAAAAAAAAGTTTTTACGCTCCGCCCTAATATAAATGTTTGAAGTATATTTTTTCTGCTTTAAAAAAAAAGGTCACCATACTTATAAAATAAGTACATGGTGTAATTCATCAAGATAAGATTGCTACATTTAAGATAATTCAACATCAAATTTCACTGTGCAATTTTAAAATGTTTATAGTAATAATTTATAAATAGTGATTCAAAGATATCAAATCATTACAGTTCACGAGTTATAAGGAGTAGAACTAGATATTTTATGCTTTTTACTTATAATTGTTATTTGTTAACGTGAAGTAATAATTGTATGGGGCTAAAATTTACAATAACTAAACATTCATGTAATGTGTATGCAATGAAATATTTATAATATTAATATTGTTATTAATTTAATAATAATATATTTATATTATAATATATTAAATATTATAATAATATCCATAATATTATATTAAATAATTGTATTATTATAATATATAATATATTATTATATATAGTTAAATATGTATTATATATCATAACATATAATAACATATTTATTATATATTATAACATATAATAAAATATTTGTTATGATATTTATAATATATAATAATATATTTATATTAATATTACATTAGTGACATTAACATAAATTATAATATTAACATAGATGATCATATTAATAAATGTTAATAATCATAATATTATTAATAAAATAAAAATATAATATTAAACACATATTTATAATAAATATACATACCGGTATATATTATAATATTAATAATAATATTAATATCATAAATATTTCATTGCATACACTTCATATGAATGTATAGCTAGATAGATAAATATCAGCCCCACATATTAACTACTCTACCTTAACAATGGTACGACAAAAAGCATAAAATATCAAGTTTGACTCCTTATAACTCGTGAATTGTAATGATTTGAAATCATTGAATCACTATTTACCTGTATATATATAAAATACATATAATAAATTTATATATTATATATACAGAATTATTTATAAATATTATATACATACATGATTAATTAATTAATTAACCACCACGTCTTACTACCCTTCCGGGATATACGCTTAAGTACTAGTTACGCCAATGGTTTAGGGATGGGGAAGGTTGAATTTAGAGAGAGTGAACTCACATTTGCGTGGAGGGAGAGTGAAAAATCATATAGGAAAAGCTACCCCCAGTTCAACCGACCGAGATTCGAACCTCTCTCCCCATCTTCGGCAGTCTAGCTCACACGAAACTAGCGCGTTAGCTAACTACGCCACCAAGTTGTGTCTATGTATATATATATATATGGATAGATAGACGGAATATATATATATATATATATAATCAAACACACATGTATATATAAATCAAACACTAATATATATATGGATATATATAGGCCAATATATATATATAATTTTTATTTGTGAAAGAAACACCTTTTACCATTATATATATATATATAATATATATTATATATTTATATATATATATTATATATTTATATATATATATATAATGGTAAAAGGTGTTTCTTTCACAAATAAAAATATACACAAGTAAATTGTCACCTGTCGTTTGATTTTTGATCCACAAAAATAAGGCTAGGCTTATATTCATACATACCACTTTAATTAAAGTAAACGTTGCATAACACACCCTGCACATTTAATAATTAAAATACAAAGGTTTAAAATGCAATTTATTTACTAAAGTTTAACTATAAATAACGGATATATATTTTATTGTTCATTACAACAGTGTCTCCACGCAATAAATACACTTTTAGTGTGCTTGCATTTGCGTCTTAAATTCAAGTAGTTTTTTTTAGTTTTATTATTTGCAGGTATACTAGGTTTATTTATTTTGTTTCTTTGATATTACATTAATCTATTTATTTTTTAGTTTATTGCAACAATGCTTCCACATAAGAGATCCACTATTATCTTTCTTCAATTTTAGTCTTAAATTTACTGTACAGCAATGTATATAATTTATTTTATTCTATCCTATAATCACTCTTAAGCCAATATTGAGTGTTCTAATAATTTCGTTTGCTTTTCCACACAGCTTATGGGCGGATTAATGTCTCGTTTCAAAGATTGTTTTTCAAATTTAATGTTTGACATATTTGGTTTGCGAGAGTTATGGTTATATTTATATTGTAAAAAAAATGAAATTATATAAAGAATACAGATGGATGGTTGAACTTCTTTATTCGGTATAGTTTTTAAATTATTTCATCCACGTCACTTATTCGAACACTTTTCTAAACATCATAGAGCTCTAAAATTTGGGGTGCTGATTTGTATTAAGATAATGTACTATAGAAAACCTCAAAACCCGAAAATTTAATATGGCGGATTCAAATAGCAGATCAAATTAAGCCAGAAACCTTGAAATTGATAAACATTTCTTTCCTATACTGTAAACCGTTTCTATCTATTACTATTCATTTGTTTTAACTCTTTAACAACCATCATTATAATATATGCTCTGTCACTTTTTTTAGCACCAAGAGGCAACAGTGCAAATATGGGGTAGGTCTAATGCTTTAGATCTTGGCCATTCAACATTATCTTACATCTGCTTTCCTGGCTTATGAAGGAATTCATTTCTTGAGGTGGGGGACACCATTAAGGCGAATTCCATAATCCCCAGATGGTAGGATGTTACTTGAGAATGATGGTGGTGGAAAGCAGAGAGGATCCATAATTTAACGTGAGCTCCAAACGGGGGGCGGGGGTACCACTCACTTTGCCAGATGTGAAAGAAGAGTTTGGTAATCAGATAGATTGGTGCTGGGACTGGGATTTGAACCCCGTACCCCTGACACAGAAATCTGACGACACCTTACCACTAGACCACCAGGTCCCCTAAATTTAAATATTGTGCATTGAGAATTTATAACTTAATCTTCAAAATACATTTCTGCTTTTAACACGTGTGTAGATTATGGCCGTGTCTGAATAGTCTGTCCCCTACGCACTTGTGCATTTTACTGCATGTTTTAATATAACACGTTTCTGGCACCCCTAAGTACATAGGGTGTATGATAGTTTTCGGACAGCAAAGTATAGCTAGAGCCATCTGGTGGCTAATTCTGAAACATGCGTTTCCATGGTAACGGCATTGAATTTTGATAGTGTTTTGTCAATGGCGACATATTTTTTAAGGCGCAAATTCATATTTAACATTTATCTTTAAATAAAAGTAAAATGAGGTTAAGCTCTATTTTTTATTTAAACCCTTTATATGTTATTGTTAAAAAAAACGTATTTGGAAAACGTGCGCCGCCAAAAATGGTCAATCCTATCACAGTTTTAAAAACTTAGAATTTTTGGGAAGCCGACAAACTAAGCCTAGATTACATTAATATCAAGTTGTTTTAAAGCATGTAATAGTATTGCCAGATAAATACATAGGCCTATAGGAATTCCAAAATAAATTACTTAAGTTGCATGTTGACCTCTTGTTTTGAAACTTTTGCCGGAACGAGTGACTGCTGAATAAACAAAGAAATCACAGCTACGCGCCAAAAGAAGCGCGATGGATACAGGATACCAAAGAGTATGTCAAACATTTTTGCATATGTAGAGAAAATGTTAAATATATACGTATATTATATATATATATAGCCCTAATTAATTTACCTATATCAGTAAAGTATTATTCTCAAACAAATTTTACTGAAGATCTTTATTATTATTATTATTATTATTATTATTATTATTAGCACCGCGTCTTACTACCCGTTCGGGTTATACGCACTTACGCTAATGTGTAATGGTAGGGTGATTGTGAGATGAAATGGAGGACCTACAGTTTAACGTGGAATCCGAACCACGGTGGAGGCCTGGCATTCCTCACATTCACAAGTTGTGATTAATACACGTCTTGTCAGAGGTGAAGGAAGGGTTTGGCATTCATGAAGATCTTTTAATACGTAAATAAAATTCCTTTTGAGAGAGATTTTCACACTAAAAAGAGAAATGTGACCATTTAACATCATGTATATAAACAAAAAACAAACCATACTAGATTTATTTCACATTTTGTGAATGTTTTTTATTCTATTTTCACAAAATATATAATACTATCACTCAATATAAAAAGCTAGTTAAACTAAAGTGCACATGGCTTCCAAGGGCCCTTAGACGGACTATTCAGACACGGCCTATATCTATATTTTGACAATGTGTTTTATTCAGCCTACTTTTAGCGTTTCGTAGCACAATTTTGACAAACAAAGGGCAAATATTTTTAAATTTAATTTAAAATTTGGTTACTTTTACCTGTGGCTAATTTTGTAACTAAACAAAAATGTTAGTTCACAAATTCCCCATGCAAAGAATGGGTACACCAGCTTTTGCGATAAGATTTTTACTGTCGAATGAACGTACAAATTGAATCTTTGTTGTAGGCCTATATTTTGAAAACTAGTGGCAATTTTTTAAACCAAGATTTGTTCTATAGCATATCTATAGCGGAAACTCCTTTCTCAAACTATTTCAAAACAAATAGATGTTTTTTTTACTTATCTGAAGGACAATAAATTCGCTGGATCGCTTGTATCTGAAATTAAAACAAATTCGCTGGATCGCTTGTATCTGAAATTAAAACATGTCTTAAATCTACAACCAGCTCTGTTACCAAATTACGCACACCTTTACATATGAGTGACACTTTTTTCATATTAGTCACCATGATAATTGGTTGTTCACGTGTAATCATTGACTTGTAATTAATTTAATACTTAATTAGCCATGAAAACATAACTCTCGTGTAGGTTGAGTTAAGGTATTTCGATAAGGGGAAAGCGTTAAATATTTAAATAGAGATAATATTTGACACCACTTTGTGAATTGACCATTCCTATTTCGTGTATTTGCAGAGCCGATCCAGGAGTGTCAACAATAATTCACCTAAAGCCCTAAGCGTATAACCCAAATGGGTAGTAAGACGGGTTGCTAAAAAACACCTAACGTCGTGCTGTTTAACACGTGATAGCGTGATACATATTATTCAAGAATGATAGGTTGCATAGCCACTAAAGTCAACGTATTAATACACATTACGCTGAAAATGATTGAACAGAGTATTAAGAAATGTAGGCTTAATTAATGGAATTCTATTAATGATATGTTATAATTAAAACTGCTTCCTACAGGACTTATTATACATACTCAAATCATAGTTGTTCAAATAAGCAAAAGCTTGAAGCACCTTTCTTTGAAAGTATACATACTTTTTGATCAGTATGTTCCACAAAGGTCTCAGGGTCTCAGGTAACGGTAAACGAAAAACGGGAAAAAAATGTGTGCAATAGCTAGGGTACAGCTTTTTTTTTGTACCTAAACTTCTTCCTTAAGCTTACCTCCCTTTACAACCCTTCAAATTGTAGTGAACTACCTGCAAAAACATCCCTCCAACAGAAATGGGACAGCCGCTCGATATAATAGTGAGGCAATTTCATACAAAACCTTTTTAGTTTAAAGAACATGGAAGATGGCCTCCTCATGTAGATGAAAAGATTCATTTTCAAATATTTGCTTGTACTTTACTTGAAAAATATACACGCGAGTATTTTAATTGAATAAAGCATACATTTGTAATTTTGGTTTTTAAATAGTAAACCAAATGATTACTAAAACTTAGCAAGATGAATGTATAACTGTATTGCTTCTAAAATAAAACAATAGATGAGATTTTATATAACTCATTGTTTCATAGCTAAACACATTTTCAATTTAACAGCTTTACTATATAGCTCAAGTATCAGTATGTGTATACAATTTAAAATATAAAATTATCAATCTCTTTTTAGCGGTTTTAGATTGAATATCTTATTTTGGTGTTAAACGTGTACTTTATAAACACAGATTATATTTGGACACTTACAAATTAGCTTAATCCAGGACCTGGGTTGGTAAAACCAGATGTGCAGCACGTGTATTCGCAGGAGGTGGCAGATTCTAGGGATGGTGTCCGGGATGTGTTATGGCTACCAGAGAAACATTATGTTCTGACAGAAGCAGAAGTGTCATTCTGAAGTAGCCGGTAAAGCTCCTCATAGAAAGAATTGAAGTTGATGACCCATTAATTTCTGGTAAAATATTAGTTGTTTGAGTTCGCAGAAACCTTTTGGTCCTTCGTTTATAAAGTGAGATTGGATACAAAAAGAGAATAATTTTAAATCGTTGATCAATTTAAATTCAAAGTCTGTTTCTAGGTTAGTTTTGTTTAAAACACAAAATATGAAAACAATCGCCCCTAAGCAATATAATCTAGAAAGACGTAATATATTTCATTTCTTGGTTGGATATCTCTGAATATTTGATCTGGACTTGAAAGAAAATGTGTAGCTGTCCTGCTTTAGGAACAAATAAAACGTTCAAATAATCACTTGACAAAGCGCATCCAATTGAACCAATTAAATAACGTCTTTTCTACTATTTTTGGCATCCCCAAAAATGGTGTCCACGACCAACATATTCTGTTCATATCTATTCTTATTCGCCAGTGAACCAGTGATATTTATTTGCACATATAATATTGAGTTTATGTTACTGTATAAAGAAACAGTATTTTAAAAATCTCTTCAATCATTAATAAAAATGGACCAAACACATGCTCAAGACGATTGAGAAGAAAACGAGTTTCCTCACGATAGTGGGACTGCATATCAAGCTCTAGCAACTGGATCAGAAAGCTTAACGAACTCTTATATATATATAATATATATAATATATAATATATATATAATATATATTATATATATT
>CABFWO010000160.1:423921-440289 GCA_902155825.1 Timema genevievae | reverse complement strand
ACAGACAGACAGACAGACGGAAATTCAAAAACCACTTTTTTGGATTCAGGAAGTCATGAAACGTCAAAATTCATCAAAATCTCGAGTTCGATTTTTTTGACGATCACCATACTTTCTCTACCTGTAAGATAGAGAGAAAGTAAAAATTGTGTGTGCATTAAGTGAACCGCTGCCGTGGGTATACAGCTGTGTTATATATTGAAAAGGTACAGTACATCAGCAAACACATTAATTGCCGATTTTTAAAAAAATACAAAAAATCAAACCTACTTAAAATACGCACTAAAAAGTTTAATAACAATACTTTTTCTGATCGTCTTTAAATTTTCACCTTTTGAGGTCAGCGCTAAATTAATAACCAAAACAAACAACTAACTACAACTTACTAACATGAACCATTGGAATCAATAAAAGGATCACGCAGAAACATAACAAAGGACAACTGGTGCATTAGCATTCCTCTTTTTGACAAGCTTCTTCATGAGGAATAAACTCGCTGTTGTTAGTTTGATTTTGCTGCCCCGGACTTGTGATTGATTGAAAAAAAATAAAACCATTATTTAAGCTTGTGTACTATAGTTTGTTTAGGGTTTCTAAGTTGTAGATAGGTTGTTTCAATATAAAATAAGGTGAACATTCGTGCCTGATTCTCGGAACATTACCTAAAATAAAACATATCCTGGATGACTTCTATGATATTTTATTCTCATCTTGTTAAATAAAGTAGGTGCTAACGGAATTTAAATACTATATATTATATGTGAAATGTTTTTATCAGTTGCCGAAAGGTTTAAATGTAAAATATGTTAACAATGCACATCATCATAGCTACCGCTGAGTATGTCTTTCACATTCTGACTTCTCTTACTTTTGGTTCTAACTGTGCGTGGGCTAGCTCACTTCATATACCATATCACTTTATTTATATACATCACAAGATTTCTTAGATCTTATTTATTTACACTTTCCAATAATATGAATAACAAAACATGATTATAGATTGTAATATGTACAGTACCATTAAATGGTAACTATCTTCTCCCGCTATTATCAGTGAATCTTGAGTGATTGTCCCAGAAAATTAAAAACTAGGTAATTTTAATGTGTAAGTTTGAGCAATCAATTGTTGTATAGTTTGATTAGTCCTGTTTGAATGTACAGTACTTAAAAGAAAAAAGTTGGACTAAGTTAACAAGAGACGTATACCATGAAATAAACTCCCTACTGTCTCCCATGTGATATTTAGTTGTATAGCAAATATGACCACCATTTTGTTGTTATGAGAATTGTTGGGATGGTTGGACAAATAATGGTAACAATTAGAAGACACAATTTACCTAATTACTTAAGTAATACTTAGTTTATCTTAGATTGCATTAGATTGTTTTTTTACTTAATAAAATAAAACCTAAATACATATTTTCATAATGTAAAGCTCACAAAGTTGCTAAAACAAAGGATGAATAGAGCCAAGTTTGTGATATACACAATCCTTTAAGAAAATGTATGTATGAATGTTTGCTAATTTTATTTTATCTCTCTGTTTCCACTACTGATCTAGAGATACTTTGTTCAACTTGATTACTATTTTGGTTGCTGGTTCTCTACGTGTTTATCTCATGCAATGTTTTATATGTTTTATGTTCATGTGTATGTTTTCCTCATAAGCTTACTTGTCTCCTGTGTTTTATTTAATGATAATAACTGATAAATACAGTGTAATGTTGACTTAAGACATGGTTAAGTGTAAGAGAAGGGTTATTCCTTAATTTCGCCATATAAAAAATACAATAATAACAACAACTCCCAAATGCATCCATTACACTACTGGCTAATCTGGAGATTTACTATTTCCTCGTTCATTAAACAAGACTATATAGCAATCACAGCACCAACTAACCGGAATATTAGCTACAAGGCTAAACTCGAACCAGAAAACACATCAAAGTGTGTTTTCTGTGTTCTTCACTTATTAACAACCAAATTTAGACCAGTGAAATGTCCTTTTCATATTAAAATAAGTATTGGTCTTCAATTTTGTTCTATCATTTTAAACATGTTATGATTTCTTCTAATGAAGACCACGCACGAGCTTTTGGAAACACCTTAGTACACCCGACCGAGATTCGAACCTCGATATCCCCGCCATCGTCTACTGCGATAGTAGTGCCTTAGAACATAGAAACGGGTCACTTTATAATTATTTTTTTCACCGCGTTCTAACCCTTTCAGGCTATACGAATACATTAGTTACGTTAGTGAAAAAAGGATGACAAACGAAGAATTTTCAAGGAAATGTAATCACATTTTCGTGGAAGTAGTGTGGGAAAACATTTAGGGAAAAACAACTTCAATAAGCCCAGCTGAGATTTGAACCCTAATCTCCCCATCACTGATGGGTTTTTATAGGTGCAATTAATTAGGTGATTAATCTTGATCATATCTGAAGTATTTGATCATTTGTTCAATTAAGGTCATTCGAGCATCAACATTTTATAGCCCACAAGTTTAAAAAGTGTATAGTTGATTATAAGATATAAATAATTATTCAATGATTTCAAATATTTACGATTCACGAGCTATAAGGGCTCAATTTGATATTTTATGCTTTTCCCGTACCATTGTTAAGGTGAAGTAATTAATGTATGCGGCTGAAATTTAGTATAAATAATTGACATTCATATGAGGTGTACAATATTAAATACTTATACTTTTTTTAACACCACGTCTTACTACCCTTTCGGTTAATATCATAATTATAATATTAATAATAATACTATTAATATATATTGAAATATTAATTTTATTAATGTATATTAAAATTGATAGTATAATTAATATTAATAATACTTACTCTATGGCATTAGGAACTTGAAAGTTCAGTGCTGCAATTACCTAAGTACGTCACCTATCTTTATCTTGAGTTAGTTTTATCCAGTCCCCCGTATTACAGCCTATTTTTTCAGGTCCATTCTAATGTTACCTTCCCATATGTGTCTGGGTCTTCGCAGTGTTCTCTTCCCATTGTGTTTTTCAGTCAATATCATGAATATGATTCTATATTATCTCATTTGCGCTGCATGCCCTGCCCACCATAAGCTATTAGACTTAAATAGCCTAACAAGATCTTGTTATGAGTACAGGGTATGTAACTCATCATTATGTAGCCTCCTCCACTCCCCAGTAGCCCTGTCCCTTTTTGTACAAAATATCTTCCTAAGCACCTTGTTTTCGAACACTCGATTTTTTTCATCATGTAGGCCCCCTAAGGTAAGATACCACGTTTCACCACTAAAGGACAACTCGCAAAACAATTGTTTTGCATATTCTGAGCTTTACATTCCTTGACAGCAGGCAAGATGTCAACAACTAACCAAAAAATAGCATGCATTTCCCGACTGTATTCTCTCCCTAATTTCTAATCTAATATCGTTAATGCTAGTTAAAATTGTTCCTAAACATTTAATCTCACTAACCCTGTCAAATTATATGTTACTTAAAATCTTATACAACAATATTTTAACAAACTAGTACGTAATAATCACAAACATAACAAAAGAGGTGTTAATAGTGAATTTTATTAATAATTTTCAAAATAATACTCTCCCATCTGTGGAAAAAAATTACTTTCACCAAACTCGCTAACTGTCGTAAATGGTAGGATTGAGATGGTTTGATTTTCGGCTTCCTGCTCACTTAGAAATAAACAAATATATGAAAGTACAACAGGCTTAACATGAAACTCTTGAGGATTGCGCAGTGGCAAAAAACAAAACAAAAAAACATGTACACACGCGTGGACCAGTTAAAGGACATGTGATTGTTGTCACTGCTAGGGGAGTATACCTCCCTTTCCTCTCTTTCCACCCCTGCCTGTGCGGACGAGTTCCATGTTAAAACTCACCAGCAGTAGTAAGTCATCTAGCTTGAGAGATTCAATTTAAACTGACACGAATCTACTCAACAGCCACATTCCAAACAATTGTGACTGTACCACTGAGGTAGACAAAGCCTTACATTCCTTAAATTTCAAGCTAGCCAGTTATCCAGCACTGGGGTTTTCCATTGAAATATAAACAAGATAAGAATCTAAAAATATATATACTTTTCCTTCTTAATGTCTTTCATATTTAGTACTGCTCTGTTAGAAAACATTAGGCTTCGCTCATTGTTTTATGTCCAGCTGTACTAATAATTACAAGATAAAATTAATGCTTTAAGTAAATTCAAATAATGGATATGTGAATATGTGCATTATCCTTTGTGAGCTACTATTTTTATGTAATAATTCTAAAAATGATATAAAATGTACGATAAAAGTAAAAACAGTAAAAAAAACACCTAAAAATGCAAAAATATGCACAATAAAAGTGATGTTTTCGATATCAGAGTGTCATAAAATGTGTTTATATACAAGTTAGCATTGCGATTGACTTCACAGAAAAAAGATGCAATGTCATCAACCTCCGGGTCTTGAATTGGTGAGTTATATACCCTGTAGTCATAACAATACATTGTTATGATAGTAAAATCTCGAAGATTTTTTTGGTGGCTTGGACACTCAGCGTAAATGGGAGAATCTAGAACTGTATTCAGAGTATTGACTGGATAACTCAATGGAAAGATACCATTAGGAAAACCTTAATGTAGATGTGAGGATAACATTAGAATAGACCTGAAAAAGATAGGGTGCAATGAGGTGGACTGGATAGAACTAGCTCAAGATGAAGATAGGTGGTATAGTTTTGTAGGTGCGGCAATGAGCTTGTGAGTTCCTAATGCCATAGAATAAGTTAGTAGTGCTAAGTTCTTGAGGTATACAACCAATGCTATGTGAAAATCAAACATAAACAAAAATGGTATTTGCCAAACTTAAGCTCCTTAACTAAGGATTATATAATTAGTCACTAAGTTCAATTTTTGTGGGGGTGTTAATTATTTTAAGTCTTAAAAGATTTCAAGCAGTACGCAAACACCTCGTATGCTTAAGCACACATGCTAAAATTGGAGACACTTGCAATACTTCAAACATGAAAAAAACGAACCAGAACAACTGTTCATCTTTGAATATATTAGGTACATTATAAATACAAAAATGTGTATATCTGTGCATTTCGGTGTCAAACTCTGTAAAAACTTTTCTATTTGTAGACTATAATTATTAATAATTAAGGCATTGCATAATGCACACAAAACACTTACTGAAATATTTTATCTTCATAGTAATATGTAAATAGCTAACATTATTAAAATAATTTAATACTCTTTTATGGAGTGTTGACCGTAAATATGTATACACAATTATTAAGTGAATATGTTTGTAATGTTTGTGCTACGAACATTAAATAAATTTATTTTGGGAAAAAGATGTAGTGGAGAATGTTAAAGGCTGGTTTGGAGGAACTATGACTCGCTAGAATTTATAATATTATTTTTAGATATTGCGGCTGGTGCCTATTCGAGCATTTAGCTTGTTCTTTTTTGCGGTTTGTAAATCTAACCTTTAAAAAATGTATATGTATATATATGTATACCCACACATTTTTTTGTTTTGTTTCACTGTGGCTTAATACCCGTACAGGTTATGTTCATTTATAACAGCTTTATTGATTAAGGGATGAAGAAGGAATAGTTTAAAGGAAATACACCCGACTTTGCATGGAAGGTAAAATGTAAAACTTTTTTTTTAATACCCTCTTAACACCCAAATGTGTTTTAACCCTGATCTTCCCATCACTGGCAATTCAATATAGTGTGAGGGTGACATCTTAAACCATGCGACCACTGATTCAGATTACTTATATTACTTAAAACCAAAAAAAGAGTCTCGTTGTTTTACAAAGTTTAAGAAAATAGAAAGGCCAGGAAATTTGAAGGTATTGTCACGTATATTTTAGTAGTGATTTTACCATGAGTGTGATTATGGAAGTTTTTAATTACTATTTTGTTATAGTTTGTAGATAGGTATTTTAATTGGTTCTCATTATTGAAATAATTATAAGATTAAAGAAAATATGATTAATATGTTATCACCCTATTAAATGATACGGTCATTTTCAAACCATCCAAATACTAAACATTTGACCACATTATTGAAATTTGCCCACCCCTGGCATGTGGGACCTTCCGAATGCACTGCGCTTTGGGCAGACAAGCTTCTCCCCTCTGCCCCCTCTTTCTACACAATCCTCTTCCTGGCCCAACACTCTAAAGAAGTGGGGGCTTCACCGTGGATTTATGAGGGGTTGTTTCTGAAATTGAGACCATGGTTTCCACCCCAAACGGGACGACTCACTACCTAGTGAAGATAGTCTATGCTATGGCAAGTTGTATTCTTGGCCGTTAGGAAGGTACAGGTAAAAACAGTTTTCTTAAGAAAAAAAGAAAGAAAAAGTCTCTCTTCTTAAGCCTACAGTTAGGATAAAAGAACTAAACTAGGATTGTGCCTTTCCTGCGACATTATTTCAGTTCACGCTTGGAGAAATGAATAAAAAAAATACAAGCTCGAAACATTAAGAGCAAGTGAGTGAAAAGACAAAATCAAAGATCTTTTACTTTTATTTATTCACCACGTTTTACTACTCGTCTAGTTTGTACAAGTTTCAAATATTAAGCTAATGACTGGGATGAGTAAGGTATAAATTAAAAGAAATATAACCTAATTGGCATGAAGGGTGAGTGTAAAACCATTTATGAACCAAACTTGGTACACTCGGTTGAGATTTGAACCTTAACTCCATTACTTGTAAGCCAGACTAGATGAGCTTGACATTTAGTCTGCCTGTCCATCCGTTCATGTTTATTATATACAGATTCACTATAATCCTTGAAAGACAAATCTGCCAGTAATGAGAACGTCTTACTCTATGGCATTAGGAACTCGAAAGTTCATTGCCGCACTTTCAAAGGTACGCCACCTATCCTTATCTTGAGCTAGTTCTCTCCAGTCCACCTCATTACACCCTGCCCTTTCAGGTCCATTCTAATGTTATCATTTCATCTGCATTTAGGTCTTTCTTATGGTCTATTCCCATTGGGTTAGTCAACCAGTACCCTAAACATGGTTCTAGAATCTCCCATTCACTCTGCATGCCCTGCCCACCGTATTCTACGAGATTTGATTACTCTAGCAATGTATTGTGATGAGTAAAGGGTACGTAGCTCATCATGATGTAGCCTCCTCCACTCCCATTATCTTTATCCCTTTTTTCACCAAATACCTTAGTTAGCACCTTGTTTTAGAACACCCTAAAAATGTTTTCTTTGTATTAAGAGGAAAATTCTGGGAGCTGAAGGAGGAGGCAGAGGACAGGGCGCACTGGATGTCTAAGTTTCACTGACAACAGAACACCTAATATTAATAATAACAATAATAGTTAAGATAACACGTTTCACAACCATAGAAAACAACCAGTAATATTATGGGTTTTTTTTTTCGAGTATTACATTCCTAGACATCAGGCAAGATGTTAAGGTGAGGTGCTAGTGAGCACCAGTTTAGGGCATTAATTTTGCAGTTTTTATAGCATAAAAATTTTTTGGCCAAAATAAATCAAATATTTCTTCTATAGAAACATAGAGTTTAGCTTTCTGCACATGCTAATCTCAAGAGTTCTTGAATATCTCTCATAAGCATAGTGGCATTTGGTGACAAACTTTTTAAATGCAGAGAAAAAGTTGTCACTAAATTCCAAGACACACTTGAAAGATATTCAAGGACTGTTGAGATTAGCACGTGCGGAAAACTAAACTCTATGATTCTATAGAAGAAATATTTTATTTATTTTGGCCAAATAAATGTTTATGCTATAAAACTTCGAAAATACTGCCCTAAACTCACGCTCACTAGCACCCCATCTTAACTTATTGACCGAGTAATAGCATGAGGTCCACTTCAGTGGCCAAACTCTCCAATGCGTCACTATCGTGCTAGAAAGGCCTGCTTATGATGGGGAAGCCGGGGTTCAAATCCTGGTCAGGTCTACTGAGGATGGTTTTAACTCAATACTTTTCCACTATTCTTCCACGCAAATGTGAGTAGTTTACCTCTAAAATGCTTCCTTCCCCATCCCTACCCTATTAAAGTAATTATCATAATTAAATGCGTATAGCCTGAACAGTTAGTAAGACACAGTGATAAAAAAAAAGCATGAATTTCGCGACTAATATTTTTTTTTAATTTTTTCTCTAATATCGTTATTGCTAGTTAAAATTGTTCATACATATTTAAACTCATTAACCATGTCAAATATTTGGTTGTTGGCAGCAATCTATACATTATAGTACTCAATATGTGGTCTTTCTGTGATCATATACTTAGTATTTTCAACGTTCACTTCTAAACCTATTTAGGCTTGCTTACTAGCCTCTAGTAATATGTTTTCATTTCAGGCAACAGCTACCTTACTTAACAATGTAACAAAGATAAATCATCTGTGTACCCTAATAGCGGAATTGTACCGTTTAATGTAAATCTTTCCCTACTCTCTTACATTACCCTAATCGCATACTATGATGCTATATTAAAAAGTAATGGGGAAAGTACATCTCCTTATTTCAACACATTTTGTAATTTGAAAGTATCTGAAAGGTGAAATCCAACCCGTACCCCACCACGCGTATCTGTCAAACATATACCTCAATTAGCTTGACAAGTTTTTTTGGGGATCCTAAACCTATCTAAAATTGCAATCATGAGAACATAAAAAAACTTAATCACGCAAGTCTGTCATCGAAGGAGAAGAGCGATGATTAATTTGGATTGACCGATCTCTCGGTATAGCCTACAGGGGTCAGCGCCGCTGACTACTGATCTAGAGTTATCGGGTTCGATTACCGGTGGTACAATAGCTATTTTATTTTTTACAGAAAGGGGAACTGTTCCTATGGTCAGCATGGTTTGGTTAATTAGGATTAAGCTAGAATTGAGATTTCCATTGACTCCGAAACTTCGTAATCACTATCATTGCATCATCCCATTGCGGGTATGGCGTGTAGACAATCTCCAAAGTATACTCTGGGCAACATTCTGTCCCCACAGCATGGCCATAATAGATACTGCATCTATAACGGTCAAATGTGACACAGGCATACGCTGTATATGTATTAGGCTTGTAAAATCAATTGTATAAAACAAAGGAATAGATTTTAGGGCAGCTTTATTTTCTAAATTATCAGAACAATATTACTGATAATTATCAAATGTATCTGATGTCTGGATGTACAGTCCCGATGCTAGAAATCATATTAAATAGTTTCACTGGTTATCACAAAGAGACTACACTTGATATCATTGGTGAGCTAACTGCATGGTTACTATTTGGGCACAGCGTTGTCATTCTCTCGTTTTTGTGTGGTCAATCTCCCCTCAAATATAAGATACGTTTCACAAAGCTGGTTAGTCTAGGCTGCGAGTAGCTCCTTCTTACCCCAGAACACCACCTACAGACATAATTGAGAGCGAGGAGATTTGGCAACAGTTAAATGAGAGAGCGCAGATAAAGCTTTTCTTCATAAGACCTGCAGTTCCCTCAGAAATGATATGGATTATAGATCAATTGCTCTCAGCCACTTATTACTCGCGGTCCCCTAAATATTTTATAATATTTTCGTGGCCCTCTAGTTTTTGCTAACATTTATTATTCATTAAACCCGCCTCGGTGGCGTAGTAACGCGCTAGTCGTGTTGAGCTCGACCGCCGAGGACGGGGAGATCGAGGTTCGAATCTCGGTCAGGTGAATTGGAGTGGTTTTTCATAAATGGTTTTCCACTCTCCCTCCACGCAAATGCGGGTTCACTTCCTCTAAATTCAACCTTCCCAATTCCTATCAATTCCTAATCCATTAGCGTAATTAGTACTTAAGCGTATAACCCGAACGGGTAGTAAGACGCGGTGCTAAATATTATTAATATATATTATTCATTAAGATTTATTCTATAATAGTGGCTTTATTTACTGATTATAATAACAAACAAATAAAAAAACTGAAATTAACTTACCTAAATGTATTTAATGGGACCTCTGCTATTGAACACTTTCTACTAATTTGTTTATTCTTGTTTCAATTGTATTACCTAATGATATTCACATGCAGGAGTCGATTCGGCTTCTTCGATTTAATATATATCATTGTAGAAAATACCTTTTCACATAAATACGTAGAAACAAAGAGCAGAAAATTTTGAATGGTGATGGTAAACAGATGGAGATTATATCCGTGATTTCTATTATACGTGATTCTCCTCCCCTCCATTACCCTGGAAGATCGAGAGTCTACTGTATTTACATGATTACAATCATCGAATTATTTCTTCCAAAACGTAAAATTAAGATAATTGATTTCAGTAATAAACAAATAACATTTTAAATTATATTTTCGGGCCCCCCAGAAAATATTTCGTGGCCCCCAGGGGGCCGCGACCCCCCCCTCCCGCCCGTATTGGTAGCGTCACTCTCGCAATATGGATTGCTGGTGAGTGGTGACGGGGTAATAGGATTTGGAATATAGATTGGGTGGACTGAAGTTTTTTTTCACTCTCCTTTCAAGCATATATATGTGGGTACATGTTCTTTTTTAATATCCTCCTCAACCCTCGTCAAAAAAGTAAAGAGTGATTCTAGATGATTCAGGATGGTTTAGTAGTAGGGTAATGACTCACAAAGACCAAGGTCCCAGGCTCAATTCCAATGTCCAGGATATAATTTTTCATTTAGTTGAATATAACACTATCACTAATAACTTTTGTGTTCTATAATACTACCCTCCTCCTGCCCGCTCACCCTCCTCCCCCCTTTCCAAATACTGAATTACCAACAAAATAAAGTGTAGAAATCTATGCTGTCATAAAATACACCCTGTTATATTACAATAGTTATTAAATTATTCGTCTCTAAACTCTAGGTAACCCGTGTGTATTCTTTACCGTGTGTGAGCTCTTCAATAGTGTTGAGAATATATAAAACTGACTGTGTTAGAGTGCGTTAGCTATGCATCAACTTCTAGGTATGAATTAGAACACACTACTGAGTACTGATGGTGTTGGTGGTCATGACGTTCTGATACTAATAATGTTCCAAAGCATTTATTAAACTTCACTATTTTTATTATGTTCCAAGATATTAGATAAATTTGTGTGATATTGAAGCTATAATGTGTATACTATACATGAATGTAGAGATAATAAAAGGGCACGAATATGTATAAGTAATAGGTTAATATTTTAATTAAACGTTAGTACGAACCGGCCTATGATGCACATTCTTAAACACGAGTACATTGAAATAGAAATACATTAGTTCTCCAAAAGTAGAACACAGTATCCGTGTCATTATTTAAGGTTTACCCTTGCGCATATTGTCGATTAAATATTGTTTCCTAAATAACCATTTAATTTAGTTAAACAAGTTTTTTTAAAGTAAACATGATTATAAAGTTAATATTTTAGATTTTATAGAACTTTTTATCCGAAAAAATTTACTATACGTTGATCTTCTGCAACATTTTCCCTTCTTTAAGTTTAGTTTTATCACACAAAGTGACAGTGGTAATAATTCACGACTCCATCTCAATTTTTGTCGTTCAACTAGAGGTCAAGCCGACTGATCTTTATGAAAGGACCACTTTTTTTATTTTATTTTTACTACTTTTTGCCACCCGTTCAGGCTATTTACAGATGGTGTCATTTTTGAATCTGGAAATTCTTTGTAGTATTTAACATGCACTTTCGGAACCGACTATTTATATCAGCAACACGACTTATAAACTTAAATTTAGGACAGACACAACAACCAGCCCCCAGCCGTTAATTCATAATTGTGAAAGAAGAAACCCACATTTCACCAATGACAATCTTTTGGCCGTGCCAGAAATCAAACCCTGGACCCTCAACTCAGTAGACAGACATGCTACCAACTGAGCTAAAGTGTCGGACAGATATGGAAACTAAACATCGTAAACTCTTATTAATCTTGTCTGAAATAACTTGCAATCCTTGCCATACCACCTTAAATTCGCAAATACTGGCAAGAGCTCACATTAAATTGGCTATTTCCACTACTTTTTTGGTCATAAATGATTTATGGATAGCTCAGAGTTTTGGCGTACTAAGCCAAAGGTCCCAGGTTTGATTTCCGTGTTCAAGTGTCCCTTTTAAATTCAAAGAATATATTTATACTATAGTTATACTATAACCGTAATTAACGAATATTAAAGCTTAGTTATCTAACCCATCATGATACGCGCATTCATACAGTTGTAATAATTGTACTGTTGGCATTCAAAAAGCCAACTACCTGGTCGATGGTGGCTGCGTTGTCTGATAGCTTGTGATCTTAATTGATCACACATTTGTAGCCGATGATTTTTGTACATCCATCACAAACTCTACTTTAAGATATGAGTGATCAATTCCTTAATAGCTCAGTGGTTGGAGCATTGGCATACTAAGTCAAAGGTCCCGGGTTCGGTTCCCGTGTTTAGGTGTCATTTTTTAATTTAAAGAATGTGATATCTAGTTTAGGCTATAGCCGTAATTAACGAATATAATAGCTTAGCTATTTAATCCTTTAGAATATAGGGTTTGTGGCCTTAGAGGCCTTCATGTTAGAGCGATCCTCTTTTAAAATATCGAACCACTTCTTAAATAACACGCTATTTCTGGACTACAGAAACGCGTCGTTGAGCTACGTTAGGCAAACTCTTTTAAAGACTTGCCGCACAAATGCGTTTTTATTGCTACGGGGCTATTGTGCTACCCAAATATTCGATACGCACACAGGCTATATTTCATGAGTTCGAAGGGGTTGACTGATTTCTAGAAGTCTGAGAACGACTTTGGATAAGCATCATATATTGTGCTCTTTGAAGAAAGAGAATTATCTTAGTGATCTTCGACACAGTTTTAGCTTTCTCTTTTCCTTCGTGTCCTTCCAGCTATTTCTTCTGCTTACAAAAAAAGGACCAATGATGCACCTAGAAACGTGTTTAGGGAGTGGGTAGGTCTTGTTTAAGCATATATTTCTATAGGCATTGACCCTTTATTCACCGGTCTAAGGATACATAAAACATTTAAACATAAAACACCGTCTTTTGGATTTTAACAGGATATTTAATTTGTAAGTTAAAAAAAAATTAAAATATCAATTTTATTCTTGTTTTACTCCTAAAACAGTTTCCCCAGCTACAGGGATAGCAGGCGACCTGGCGGTCTAGGGGTAAGGAAGGTGTCAGACTTCTGTGCTAGGGGTCCGGAGTTAAATCCTCGGTCCCGACACAGCTTTATCTGATTGCAAAACCCTTCCTTCACCTCTGACAAGACGTGTATTAATCACAACTCGTGAATGTCTGGAATACCAGACCTCCACCGTGGTTCGGATCCCACGTTAAACTGTAGGTCCTCCATTTCATCTCACAAACACTACAATTACACATTAGCGTAAGTGCTTATAACCCGAACGGGTAGTAAGACGCGGTACTACTACTACTAATAATAATGATAATACAGAGCTAACAGGATGACGAGTGCTTAATAATTATTTCGAAAAAGTTTTAAAACTGAGAATGTACAGTACATTTATACAGTTTAATTCTCCCTATAATATGACGTTGAGATCGACTAAATCCCCCCAGTTTAAAAAAAAAGTATTACCAATACCCAATATTTTCTAAATAAGCTTGAAACTCGGTGTTTTCTTTGATTGAAACATTTCATTTTCATTTTATAGCAATATATTACAAACAGTCATGCGTATCCAATTTTTCTTTCTCGTTACCTTACAGGTGGAGAAAGTATTGTGATCGTAAAAAAAAATAGCACTGGAGATTTTGATGAATTTCGACGTTTCATTTTTTTAACAAACTCGGCTCCAACGATTTTGATTAAATTTAAATTCCAAGCATTGATCAATATTACAAACAAAATGACTGCATTCAATTTTTTGCCATAATGACTTTAAGAGTTCTGGTCTGATGAGTAAATCCTTGTTTTTTATCAAATCTCTGTAACTCTTTGAGATATGAAATTACTTAATATCGCAAATATGTAGGTCTATTTATAGTAAAAATCTTTTATTTGAAACATATATTTATAAAACCAAAGATTTTCCAGCTATACGCATATATATATATATATGTGTACATTTAACTTTTCTATCACTAAACGCAAAGTATTGCGACCGCCAAAAAAATCTAACCCGAGATATCGATGGATGTTGACGTTTCATGACCCCCCGAATTCTAAAAAGTTGTTTTTGCAATGCCGGCTGTCTGCGTGTTGGTTTAACTCTAAAATTAAGAGTATTTTAATAAAGGGCGAGTGGAGGGAGAAAAAAATCGATTTTCTCAAAATCGGCTCTAACAATTTTGATTAAAATTCGTATCAAGGCGTTGATTAAGATTATAAATAAAGTGGCCACTTTACTTTTCCCATTAAAATGACTTTTAGGGTACTTTATATTAGCGCAAATTTCCGTATCTCTGCAACTATTTGAGATACTAAATAACCTATCATTGCAAAACTGTAATATTATTAAAAATAAGAAAACTTTTTTTAAAATATATCTTAGTAAAAAAATTGTTTCTGATATAATGGCAAATATATTAATGCAATTTTGTGAGCTTTAGTTGTACAGAGATACTACAAGTTTTAACGCAATCGTTCTCTGATGACATAGAGTAAGTAAATAAATAATTCTCTCAAAATTGAATGTTCTTTTTCTCTTAACCTCTTAGGGGAAAAGCGTATAGCCCTAACGGGTAGTTAGACGCGGTGCTATACTTTTTTTCTTTTCTTAGGGGAAATGTTTGTACACCAATGATCTATCACTATCATATTAGACTCAATAGTCAATATCTACCCTTTTTATTGGTCTAAATTTATATATGAATAATTTAATAACAATGCGATAGCCATAAGATGTTCAACCCCCAATAAAATGTCGAACATTTTGACCAGAAGTCGAAATTCTAATACGAAGTGTGGACCCTTGTGGACACAATATCGATCTTTTTTATTGGTCCAAATATACAAATGAAGACTTTAATTCCTTAAAAATAAAATTATAAAATTTAAAACCGGGAGTCAATAATGTTTTACGTAAATATAGCGCAATTTTTGCTCGGGTTTGCATTTATTAGGAGCCCATTTGTACTCTTTTGTTTAATAAAAAGCCTTTTTCCATGATAAACATTGTTGATGAACTTTTTTAATATTTTTGTTACTTTATAGCTCTATAAATTCCTGCATTTTGAAGGTTATTCAAGTTTTGATTCATAAAATTATAATGAAATCCTTGATAAATAGGGTTATTTTTACAATGCAATGAAAATATTAAAGATAATGCTCATTTAAAATAAAGTTGGTTAGTTAATAGAATATAAATAGTTTCCCAACTGACAACTAGCCAAAGCTATTATATTTATTTAAGTGAGGACTTACTCTCATCTAGATATCATATTCTGATAATTGAAAAATGAGACCTGGGCACGGGAATCGAACCCAGGACTTTTGGACTTACTACGCCAATGCTCTAACCACTAAGTTATCCACTCCAGGAATCGTTCCAGGCTCAGGGTCATTCTTCATTTATATTTTAAGGCAGAGTCTATGATGGACTTGTGGAAATCGTTGGCTACAAATGTGTGATTTATTAAGATCATGAGCTATCAGATAGCGCAGCCACCTTCAACTCGGTAGTAACTTATTGCTACCACTTGTACAATTATTATAATCGTAAGGGATTGCACTTCTTAGTATAATATCTGTTTCTTTCTTGACTATTATAATCTTATATCTTCTTAATACAATTATAATGAATATTATTTAAATTTCCAAACTGGGCTGAACACCCCTAAGGTTCCTAGCCAGAAGGTCAAACCAATCCCATAGCCCTGCAGGTGTACAAGATTTGGCTGTATGAGGCCTTGAAACTCCTCCGAAACCCTAGCGTGCCATAGCAGTGAACATATTTTCACCTTTTGGCCAGCCAGTCAGGCAGAGTGGACCGGACTCCACGTGTAAGAATGCGGTCCACGTGGCAGCGTCCAGTTCCACGTGTCTGTCTGTCTCTGTATGTCAGATACCTTGGCCAGACGGTAACTTCAATTGATATGGCCCTTGATGGCACGCTTCTCGTTTGAAAGATTCAGGGAAATTACTATTATATTGGAGTCGTAAGCTGTTGATGGGGATCACTTTGTCAATGAAGTTTTTTTAAAAAAGAATAGATATAAATGGGCAATATATTTAAAGCAAAACAAACTCTCCACATATCTAAACACTGGAGTAAGGAGGAGCACGGTAGAATTCAAAGGAAATCTACCCACATTCGCGTGGAGGTAGAGTGAGAAAGCATTTAGAAAATGCCTTGGT
>CABFWO010000160.1:388290-423829 GCA_902155825.1 Timema genevievae | reverse complement strand
CCCCCCTCGTCAATGGCAAACAATATTATAGTAAAATAGATTACGCCTTTGCACACGAGCCTACCAGCTTAGTTTAATTAAATTCAACTCACTTTTTTTTTACCAACTATTAATTTAACTTAACAACATTATCTTAATGAAGTAGTTCTTAACTAACTTATTTTAAGTTAATTTAAAATAAACATTAAGTTTATGGTACTCTAATTGGAGCTAAAATAACTTGCAGCTATGGATTAAATATGAATGGTATTATATTTGTTATTTACCCTTAAGGCCACATCTAATTATAATATGAAAATTGAAAAATGACAGGTGGACATGGGAATCAAACACATGACTTTTGACTAAGTACACCAATGAATGTTATAACCACTGAACTATTCGGGAGTCGTCCCATGCCTAGGTTCATTCTTTACTTATATTTTAAGGTAGTCTCTGTGATGTACGTGTGTAAATCGACAGCTACCCAAGTGCTCAACTAATATCACAAGCTATCAGATAACTCCTTCGATTCAGGAGAGCTTTATGCTGCCAACACTACAAGCCCTCCCGAGTCAAAGGTAGCTGCGTTATCTGATAGCTCGTGATATTAATTGAGCACTCACATGTAAATGACGATTTCCGCACGTCCATAACATACTCTGTCTTAAATATGAGTGAAGAATGACCCTGGGTACAGGACGACTCCAGGATAGCTGAGTGGGCAGAGCATTGGTGTACTAAGCTGAAAGTCCTGGGCTAAATTCCAGAGCCCCATTTTACAGTTTTTAAAATATAACTTGCATTTACCAAAAGTAATTTAACCTTTTATTTGATAAAGCTATATTAACACTAACTCAATTCAACTTACCTTTTCTATACCATTTTTAAAGCATTTAAATGCTGAAAAGCTAACACACTTAACACACTTAACATAATTATAAAACATGTGAAGTCAGAACCTACCACAAAAGTTACAACATCATCGACTTCAACTGCTTGTTTTCCTATGCTGAAAAGTCTCTGTTCAAAATATAATGTAGCTTACATACTTTAAAAACAAAATGTTATTGTACTTACCACGTAGTAAAACACAGTAATTTTAGCGATAAAAATCCGTAGCATAAACTTCCTTCAGAGGGGAAGTAAAGCCGTTGGTCCCATATTAATTGTGGCATGTAAAATAGACCTGGAAGATATATATGTAAAAACCTTTCACGGTAAAGTGTTTAGGCACCTTTGATATAATCAGTCGGTTCAGATTCTTAACGTTAAATACCCCAAATAAAATACGGTCAAAATATCTGCATCTAGCTACACTAGTGTGATAAGGATGAGAAAGGAAGAATTTAAATGAAATGTAGCAGCAATCGCGTGGTTTCCCAGCAACGTTGGGAAAAATACATTCAGCACAATAGCCTTGGATTCGATCCTTGACCTCGTCACTGGAAAACGAGGTTAGATGAGATTGACGTTTAGTCTACGAGACCACGAATATGGGCTCTTAACCACTTTAATACGACATAAATAAAAGTTTGGTATTAGGACGTAATATCATTTTCTATTTATTGATTTTAAATCGTTTTACCATCTACTTTTCAATACTCTTTTGAGAGTTTTAACAACCACAACATACTTCCAAACGTGAAGAACTACTTTATCAACATACATCGCAACTACATGTTATCAATAGAGATGGTAGCAAAGCCAGTAGACTACTTATAGAATTGATGACTATGGAAGCCTGTTTTAACCGAAATTCACAAATCTATCAGCACACAAATATTTTTCCTCAATGACTTTTCATTCTGTCATCCTCCACCACTTACTATGTCTTGTTCTGCACAAATGAATAGATAAGAATCGCAGAGCGGGCCGAGGGGAGGGGTAGACTTTCTAACCGTTTAGTAATAATCACATTTTACTATTTACATTTTACACCTCTATTAATTTCTAAATATTCTGGCAAATTATTTGCCTCCAAATACTCTTCCAGTTTTTCTTACGTCATCGAGATCCTGTTCTATTTCTCTCCTTCCCAATTATAGGTCCTTATATCCTCTTCCACATGACTGAAACGATCATCCTGCCTGTATCTGACAGTTGCATGCCACCAAAAGTATCTTCCTTCCTTTATCTGACCGTTCCACGTGACTAAAAGTATTGTCTAGCATGTATCTCAAATATAAGCGTAGTAGGCTTGAGTATAGTCTACTTACAATACATTTTTCGAATGGATTTTTTTTTTCTTTTGACAACCAATTTCGACTACTTACGTTGGCAAACATAAATTTAGCGTCACATTTTACTATCAAACATTCCTTGTCCAATTAGCAGGTAAGGGCAGCTACGTCTAGTATTCCTTTTGAGCTCGCATTTTTCATTTATCATTTGCTTACATTGCCAGTAGATCCCCAACATAATTCTGATTAAAATTTTATTTCGATCCCAATTAAGTGGTTTCAGTTGCACATCATTGTGATACCTAAGACGGTTTCAAAATGATTCAACGCTTTTTTTTGTGATCACGTGTTGAATTTTAATCTCATTTGCACTCTATACGATTTTCATGACTGGCAAAAATATTTATTTGGTGAAAAGGGGTAAAAGAAAGTTTAAGAACTAAAAAAGGGTCAAGATCGCAATATTCTCAAGCCAATTTTACAGTAAACGTCGCACAAATGACATGAACTGCCTTTGATTTAAGAAAATCATATATAATTTAAATGTGTCGTTATTTTAATTTTAATGTACAGTACGTACGTACTGTATATGTACAACATATTTCATTGACCAGTGATTTGCGAACATGTTACCCACCAGCCTGCATGATTTAAAATGTATTCATCTAGCAAATCCAAAACTGAAGTTAAAAAGGAAATGTCAGGCAAGTGACCTACACCTATAAAAAATTATACATTGAAAAAAACTACTACTAAGCTTTGTATTGAAGTGTTTAAGCACATAATTACCGGGTTATTAGAGTGCATTACCGTCACAAAGACAACCCCACGATAATCTTTGAAATTTGTCCTAAATTGTCGAGAAAATGTAAATAAAAATGTTTTAAAAAGTGCAATGACCCCAGGAGGGAAATTGAGACCAGGCCCCCAGTCCTAGCCAGATTTCCTATGTGCCACATTAGGTTAACAATACAATATTAAACCCTATGCCAATAACAACAGTGAATAATCTATTTTGGGGGGCATGCAAGTTTATACCGATTCAATGTATGCGTAGGGGTCCTTAGACAATGTCCAAGCATAATACATAAAAACGTGTCTTATACCAGAGCATTCTCAACCCCCTTCTCCACTACCCCCCAGAAAATAATTTATTATTGCATTAAGAGCTAAATGTACATTATTTATTATTTTATTATAAACAATCATCAACTATTTAAAAATTAACTAAAGGACGCGATATTTTGGGGCATTCACTTAGCCTGGGGCATTCAATGTTTCAGAAAAATAAATTTTAATTGCTAATAATGGAATGCATACTACTTTAGGAATAAAAATACGATATTTTTGTTATTATTTAAATAAAAACCGCTTAATTGTTTTCCAGTGTTCATTGTGACTTGTGCGTTAAAAGGGAATATTAAAACATCGATGGTCTAGTTAATTTTTTAATTACATATAGAGGCAACTGCAACTATTTATTCCCAAATATGTTAGCTCGTTTATTTGCATAAATACTCCGACACTCTACCTTAGGATTCTATCCCTGACAGGTTATGTAAAGAGGGTAGTTTTCCAAATATGGTTCACGCCAAAACAAAGCTGGAAGATATTGATTGACAAGTCCCTATTCTCTAGGACAACGACGAATTAAAAATAATGATTAATAATTAACACTTTTACAACTACGAAGAACGCAAGATATAACATTTTTTTGAGATCAATGTAAATGGTTGAAAACAAAAATTTCCTCAAACAAATAAAGTAATTTATTAAAAGGGTCACAATATATTTTTCAAGATGATTGAGGATTTATTGTGGCTTTTAAGCTTAAGAATTGACCTTCCCAGAAGATACACCACAGTATGAGGATATGCCTTCAAAGAGTGTGTGTGTGTGTGTGTGTGTGTGTGTGTGTGTGTGTGTGTGTGTGTATAGGTTCATCCCAGAATCTTTATCTAGTTTTATGACAATGATAGCCAAAACTGGCACCAAACGCAAAAGGAAAAAAAATCAAAATGTTTTGACATATTTACTAGTTGAATTCATAAACTATAATTAACCATAAAATCATAGAACAATCATTTCTTCTCTTGTATTATGTAGATAATTCTCTATTTTTTATATATCTTTTTTAATTTCTAGATTAGGAAAAAATCAATAAACAGAATTTGTCTACAAATTTCAAAAAGGAATTCTATATAGAGTTTGTAAACAATTCCCTTTTTACTTTCCTCTTTCCCATCCCACTGAAATTAAGCCCAATTTCATCCAAATAGCCTATTTTTTTAAATTTTGAGGACCAATAATTGTAAAAATGATTTATTCAAATTTCAATATATTTGAAGGCTATATTATGTTACAGTATGTTAGTATGATCCACATTATATAAATCTTGCTATCACAGTTCAATGTGTCATAATAATCAAATTTAATAGTAAGCACAGTAAATTATATATACATTTCCAAGTCAATGCTATCAAAATCTAGAGAAAATTATTAGTTTTTATTAATGTAAATTAAAAATTTTAGTTATTTAATATTTCAATGTAAAACTGTTTAAAACACAATCACACTTTGAACACCAATCAACCACTTTTTTTTTAAATCATCTAAATCTCCTCAGTTAAAACACGACACATTTACTAGTAACAAAATATTCTTTTCGGTTGTTTTGATATTAGTATTTAAATAATTATTATTCCCCATATAGTAAGTCCCAACAGTGAATAGATTGGACTCTATATGGATTACTCACCGGGTAATGTGGAATGGTGGTAATTCTCAAGTACGCCAGGTCATATATATCCTTGAGTGTTAGTCACATAAAACTAGTCATGGTTAGTCACTATCATGACACTAAATTAAATTAACAATTCATACGATGACTATTTGGGTAAAGGCATTAAAAATACACATAAAGGCAGAAACGTGATCAATGTGCTCATTATTAAAACTTTTACTAATATTAATTAAGATTTTACGATTCCAAATCACTCATATGGTTGTTTTGTGATCACCTAGAGGAAATCGATTTCTATGTTTTCAATTGGTGATATAAGTTTTAAAAAAAGTATAACAATTTTAATACAGAAGATTATTTATTTTCAATATTGCGTTAATATCAATATAATTTTTAGTTTTAAATATTTAACACTCAAAATTTGCATTTAGTAAATTTAAAATATGCTAATTAATAATATTGTAATAATTATTAACACGATTGACACATAACATTTTCAAATCATGTTAATAAAATATGTGTGCTTACATACGTATTACTTTAAGTACACTATCATTAATCTAACACGTATTGTACAGCGTTTAAATTATGAAAAGGAAGTTATTTTCAATCAAGAAAACAAGAACCGCTCTGCCATATTAAAATTGCAGTAGCTAACTCATTAGAAGATGATATGGTCACAGAGCATCCAGAAACACGTTGTCTTAGGTAAGTGCCACCCATTCACAAAAATTGAGGGAAAAGTTGTTGCAATGATACTAGTAATTATAAGACTCAAACTCACCCTCACTTTCAGCTGGCACCTCTGCCATATCTAAGAGACAATTATCAACAATAAGGAAGGGGCGTCTTCCTCTGGTGTTCCTCACAGCTTAACCATAGTCTTCAATCACGCACACAGTCCACGTCCAGTACAGTTCTGTGACGTCACACTCACGAATGTAACCTCGTCGACGGCTCTGAACACAGTCCCTGACTACCGCCCAAATCACGGCTTTCCCCCAAAACACCGCCAACATTCCGGACCCCAAGCGCTTCTCCAATCACCGGGGATAGATACCCAGCAAGAGAAGACGAAGATGGGAGCGGGGAGACGAACGTTCATCCCACGTTTATCCCGCCCTAACACTGGATTGGCCCATACACCGACCAATTGGATGGGATTATTTTTATCTTGGGGTAAGGGTAGGGGGTAAGTATGCCCCCCCCTACCTTTTTTCAACAATTCAATAACATAATAATAAGTACTCTTTATTAAAATGTTTTAGGCAGAGCAGCCAATCATTTGTCACGAAATGTACTCTTACCACCATTATCACAAGGTCACATGACTGAAATTGGTGCTTTGTGTTTCTAATTGAATGAGTGAGAATTCAACTTTCAAAAGGAAAGAGTGGATGGTTTGTTTATATTTATCATAACTAGCATGTAATGTAATTTATAAGGTTATAATGATAATAGGTAACCATTTATAAGAAAACACGCCTAGCTAGGTTTACAAAGACGTTTATTTCCTGTGTTATCTAAACCTGTAAAAATATTGAAGGCAATAACAAATAATAAGATGTAATTATAAATTAATAATGACAATGAAAGACTTTACTAGCCAATTTTGCTACACCTAATAAACATGACTATTTATTTATGGAAAGCTAAAATTATGTTTATAATATCTATTTAGATTTCATAACTACTATATGGCTCAAGAAATGTAGCTGGAAATTAACTAATTTCCCAATTTCATTATTGTTTTTAAAATTATAAAACTTAAAATAGAAGTTGTATTATTAACATATAGGATTATGGTGATACCCTTCCCTTATATTTATGTGAACCATATGGTGAACTAACAAATCACTTAAATAAAGTGAGATATAAAAAGTAGTTAGAAACGGTCCTTATAAAAAAAATCCATGCTATTACAGATCCAAATTATTCTGTTCTCTATTGAAGGTACCAAGCACAAGGTGAAGTATAAGCAGAGTGAGTCGAATGTAGTAGTAACATAGTAGGGAGTCGATTAATGAAGTTAGGGTTTATTGTAACATAGTAGGGAAAATTGTTATAGAATGAGTAAGAGGAATTAGCACCATAGTGGGGGGATAGCAATAGTGTGTCAAAGATAGTAGTAATATATTAGAAGAAGGATAGTATAACAGAATCAAAATAATATAGTAGTAATAGAGTTAGTTTGAGTATAATAAGAGGTGTAAGTCACAGAGTAAGAGGTGGAGTAGTAGAGTAAGATGGATTAGTTATAGAGTACGGGGAGGTTAGTAGAGTGTAAAGTAGTAACAAAGAAGAGATATTATAAATATACTTAAAGGTAATAGTAACTAGAGAGGGTAAAATAAGTAGAGTGAGTATTAGAAGTAACTTAGTAAAGGTAGGATAGTAAAAGTGGGTAAAATAGATTGGTAATAGAGTAGAGGGAGGATATTAAGAAAGAGTTAAAGGAAGTGGTAAAAGAGTAAAGGGAGAATATTAAGAAAGAGTCAAAGGTAGTGATAATAGAGTGGAGAGAGGATATTAAGAAAGAGTCAAATGTAGGGATAATAGAGTCGAGGGAGGGAGGATATTAAGAAAGAGTCAAAATAATGATAATAGAGTAGAGGGAGGATATTAAAGAAAGAGTCAAAGTAATTATAATAGAGTAGAGGTAGGATTTTAAAGAAAGAGTCAATGATAATGTTTGTAGGGTTGAGGGAGTATATTAAGAAAGAGTCAAAGGTAGTGGTACTATAGTGGAAGGAGAATATTGAGAAAGAGTCAAAGGTAGTAGTAATCGAGTGGAGGAAGAAAATTAATAAAGAATCAGAGGTAGGGGTAGTAGAGTATAAGGAGTATAATAAGAGTGAGTCAAAGCTAGTGGTAGCATAGTAGAGTGAAGATAGTAAGAGTGTAAAAGGGCTTTCACAAGATATTGTGTCTGTCGTACGAGTTTTTGTCGTACGAGTGCAATCGGATGACTACTAGTCGAATTTAGTCAGATAAAAACGACATGATTCGCCTGTGAATAATCTCATCCAAAAACATTTCACTATCGAGGATGGATCGAGATTTTATCATTAGTCTAATTTTGTTTACAAACAAGCGTCTTCGGCAACAACGCAAGCGTTGATATCGCAATATCAATTTTAAATTAAGAGCAAGACGCGAGATGCACGTGCAAGAAACCAATGACAGGCTGGCTGTACGTGTTTCCAAAGCTAGTAAAATACTTTGGAGAGAAAATTAAATAAAGTTTAGAAGTGCCTGCGCACCAACAAAAGTTTTCAGAGGACCTAATAAAACTTAATCAAATTTGTTGAGTTTTTAACTGGAGGTCTATTAGAGAACTTTTATTTTTCATGTAGAACACCTTAAAAATTTTAGGGTCGTATTATGTGTAAAGCTGTACTTGGGCCAATACGGTAATTATCATAATTATCATATTACTCCACTAACGAAATCAATATATCGTTGTCAACTTCACTGGCCACAACTACTTTGATAATCTAGCATTGAGTTATTACGATAGTAAGATAAGCACGTAAGCTGCCGGACGACTGTTTAGTCGGATCGTCATTCCCCCTATCAGTCCACTACAAGTCGTCTGGCCAAACTGTCGGACATGACAATCGGATATTAGGAGGACATCCGACTGCTGAACGAGTCGGGTACGACTTTTATCGGAAGATTAAACAGTCGAATCTTGTGAAAGACGCCATAGCACCTAATGTGTTGGTAGACACACGACAAAATCTCGTACGACATAAACTATTTCGTGTGAAAAGGCATTAAGGCTATAATTTTATCTAACCCTTAAAATATTTTACTAGTCTTTCTGGCTATGAGATTTGAAACTTTTGCAACACTCTTCTATCTTTTCATGTCCAAGCTGGCAGGATCCCATTGCAAGCAAGATAAGAAAAAAGAACAAAAGAGAATGCAATTTCAAATGTTTTAGTACTTTAAAATAAAAGTTATCTCCTTTCGCGATACTTTTCAATGAACGGTATCTTACCCCAGTTTTCAGTGAGGCTTCGCACGGGTGACGTACATCGGACAATTTGAGATGAATTTGATATAATTCACTCCCCAGTCTTTGCAGGGATGTCATGCTACTAAGACGTGAGATATGAATTACATTCTCTATAATTACTCCTTGTCACGAGTAGACTTAATATATTGTGACATGGTCATCCCACGTCATCTGTGATACCGGCTCACGTGACACATGACATATTCATGTTTATAGCTAGCATTTGCCCGCGGCTTCACTCGCATTAAACAATACATCATCACATTCGACAACTTCAAATGCTAGAAGAGAATGAAACTTATTTGAGAGCAGTGTTTTATGTGCGTACGAAGATTCACGATTAAACATGGACTCACCACAATTGCCTGCCCACTTCACAACCACCTAATATAACTTCCCATACTATGTACCAGCAATACCAGCCGCAACAAAAATGTTCACTGTTTACGCCAGGTTTTTTTGAAATTATTTTACTCGCTGATGAGCTAGCCTGATGGTATACAAAGTACCATGGTTCCATGAAAAATAAGGAGTTCAACAGAAGAAGTCCTGTCTCGATCCGATGAATACTTTTTGAGTTCGCTAGCAGCAAACACAGACAGGCAAACATTAAAAAATTGGGTTATTTAGTATTCTTATCGTTTATGCTACCCAGAAAACAAAATTCGAATGTGTATACAAAACTTAGAGTGTTAATATATAATATGTACTATCTCAGAAACCAAAATTAAGTAAAGTGAAAGAAGCACTCTTTAGTAAGTTCCCTATCACACCAAATACAATTTTCCTGTTGGTTTATTGCCATTAAACAAATCTTAATAAACTTGATTCACAAACACTTATATAAAATGACTGAAAACAAATCTACATTTAATAGGCAAATGCAAGCACGCTAACAGTGACTCTATTACCTGGAGGCATGGTTGCAAAGAATATAAAAATAAATGGGTTGAATTTAATTTCAAAGAAAAAACTAAATAAACCTACTTTACACACAAATCCATAAACTTGATGAAAAAATAACTTAATCTCATAAAAAATGCAAACACGATAACAGTGGCTTTCCTTCGTGGAGGTATTTTCACAGTGAACACCAAAAAATAGTTTAAATTTTATATCAAATAAACAAAATTAAATAAACATAATTAGCCCACAAAATATTGTAAGTCAATATAAGACAAATAAATTAAAATGTTCTCGCAAGCACGCAAATAGTTTCTTTAATAAATGGAATAATATTTGTTACAATGAGCATTAGAGCAATAAAAGAAACGGTTTTAATTTATTATCAAAGGAACAAAACTAAATAAACACAAACTATATGCAAAACTATAAAATAGCTGAAAAATACCTAAATCTATGATGTAAATGTAAGCACGCTGACAGTGATTCTCTTACGTAAACACATTTTTAAATGAACAATAAAACGAATAGTTTAGATTTGCTATCAAAGAAACAAAACTAAATAAATCTAACTTACAGGCAAAACCATAAAAACATTATAAAACACCTAAATTTAAGAAGAAAATATAACGACACTGAAAATGGCTATCTTACGTGGAGGAACTGTTGCAATGAACACAAAAACAAATAGTTTGAAACTATTATAAAAGAAAAAAAAATTAGCTATATTTACACGCTAAACCATAAAATAACTGAAAAAAATACTTAATTTTAAGACGTAGATTTAAAAACGCTAACAGTGACTATCTTACATGGAAGCATTGTTGCAATGAACAAAAACAATAGTTTGGATTTACTATCAAAGAAACAAAACTAAATAAAAATACCTCAAAATCAAATCCCTAAACTATCTAAAAAAACTAGCTCTAGGACGCAAATTCAAGAAAACTAAAAGTGGCTCTCTTACGTGAACTTTAGCTACTTAGGCCCTACTCTATGGCATTAGGAACTCAAAAGTTCATAGCCGCACTTACAAAAGTACGCCACCTATCCCTATCTTGAGATAGTTCTATCCAGTCCCCCTCATTAACCCCCATATCCCACAGGTCCAGTCTAATGTTATCCTCCCATCTGCGTTTAGGTCTTCCCAATGGTCTCTTCCCATTGGGTTAGCCGTTTAGCACCCTGAAAAAGGTTCTAGATTCTCCCATTAACACTGCATTTCCTGCCCACTGTAATCTATGAGACTTAGTTATCCTAACAATAGTTTCATGTGATGATTACAGAGTATGTAATTTATCATTATGTAACACCCTTCACTCCCTGGTAGCTTCATCTCTTTTTGGACCAAATATATTCCTAAGCACCTTGTATTCGAAAACATTTTTTCTCGTCATGTAAGGTTAGATAACGACCGGGAAATTATGTTTTGTATATTCTGAGCTTACATTCCTTGAAAGCATGCGAGCTAACAACAGCTTACTGACTTAGTAATAGCATGCATTTCCTGATTGTAAGTATTCTTTTTCTAATTTCCAATCTAATATCATTATTGCTAGTTAAAATTGTTCCTAAATATTTAATCTCATTAACCTTGTCAAATGAAATGTTTTGAAGTAATCTATAAATTATCGTCCGCAATATTTGTTCTCTGTGTGATAATATACCTACTATTCTCAGCGTTCACTTCTAAGCATATTTCCTCACAAGCCTCTAGTGAAATTTCTGCATTTATCGCAGCAGCTTCCTGAATATTGCACAACAAAGTTAGACAATCAGCATATCCTAATAGCTGCTATGTACAGTTTAATGTCAATCCTTCCCTAATCTCTTGCAATTGCCCAATATTATACTCTAAGGCTAGATTGAAAAGTAATGGGGAAGTAAAGTGCATCTCCTTGTTTCAACCCGTATAATATTATGGACAAAATATCTGAAGTGGCATCTAGCCCATACCCTGCCACTCGAATCAGTCAAACGTACCTCAATCAGCTTGACAAGTTTTTAAGTATACCAAACTTAGCTAAATTTTCACATAATTTGTTTATTTTTACTGAATCGTGGGCCTTTTTAAAATCTATTAAAAATTGATGAACTTTTTTTTTCTAATATATGGTGAATGGTAAAAATCTAATCCGTTGTTGATCTATTTCGTTAAATCCACATTGATGACCCTGATTATTTTCTCAGCATATGGCGTCAATCTCAATAAAATTATATTTGGTAGAATTGTATAGCATGTTGGTAATAGAGAAATACCCGCTTCGTTGGCCGCATGGTCTAACGCACTACTCTCACTGTAGACTAGATCGTCGATGACGGGATGATTGAGGTCCGAATCTCGATCAGGTGTACTGAGAGTGGTTTTTACAAAGTGGTTTTCTACTATCCTTCCACGCAAATGCGAGTAAACTACTCATAAAACTAACCTCCGTAATCCCTAGAGCCATTAGCGTAATTAATACATAAGCGTATAATCCTAACAATTAGTAGCCAGTAGTATAAGTTTTTAAAAAATGTACTGCGATATCTCTATAATTATTAAATCTGTTTTATCACCCTTTTTGAAAATTGGTATTATAATACCTTCCTTCCATTCTTGTGTTAATAGTCATGGTTCCATATGGAACACAGCTGTTTATAAATTTATATTACTTACATTACCCCACCTCTCTTTATTAATTTTGTTGGAATAGAATATATATCTGGAGATTTATGGTTCTTTAACTTCTTAATAGCTTCTTTGGCTTCACTATGTTCGGCTTTATGACTAGTGGTTCAGCAGAATGTATTTCGATGCCCTTAGTCAATTCGAATCATTCATGAATATTTAAAATGCGCGTGAAGTGGTCGTTCAATTAACTCAAAACATTGTGCCTGCAACAAGAGTTCTATTCTTATCTTTCACTAAATTGGGCCCAGCCTGATTACTTTTCCTATATCCGTTAATACCTAAATAAAGCTTCCTAAAGTTCTTCATGTTTTCCTCGTCATACTGTGACTTGGGCAGCAAACCTATTTACAATTTTTGATTGATATTTATTCCATATCTCACCATCTATAAGTTGTTCTACATCATATCTTTCTATTTTAACCACCTAATTTCCCTTTTTGTCACTGAGAGATGTTCCCTAAGTGTTACTACTACCAAATAGTGGTCTAAATCGTAATCTGCGCTCCTTTATGACCTGGCATCCAGTAAGCTTGTATGACGTATTTTATCTACCAACAAGTGATCTATTTGATAATGTGTATTCCCATATAGAGAGGTACAAATATATTTATGAGTATCCTTATGCTTGAAGTAAGTAATTTTCACAATAAGGTTCTTTGAAGAACCAAATCTATCACTCTTATCCATTATAATTTCTGACATCATGCAAACTTTCCATTTCTGTTGTAGCTTTAAATAATTTTTCTTCCCTATCGTTGCATTAAAGTCACCTATCAACATTTACATGTAATAGGTTGAGAATTGATCAACAAGGTGTTCTAGATACTCGTAGAAACTATCGTTTAATAGGTCATTTTTGTCTTCTGTAGGACAATGTAAATTTATGATAATTATATCAAGCCACCTCCATGCTACCACCTTACTTGACATCCTTTTGTTGGTGAATTTTAGTTTCTTAACTGCTGACCTACTCTATCTGCGAATTAGAAAGCCTGTGGCTAAGCTATATATGCCCGTACCTCAAGTAATCACCTGATTCTACCGTACCATCTCCTGACCATATAACCTATTATAAAGCTACACTATATAATACAAAAGTATTTAACATACTTAACCAACCTAACCTACTTCATTCTGAAGTGCCTCTGACATATATAATCTCCTAACACTCTACGTCCAAATCTTAATCTCTTTCCTAGCTTTACTATCACGTGACTCCTCCGGAGTAGTCCCTGCCCACAGATTTAATTGGGGAACTATTTTAACTACAGAATATTTTACCCTGTAAAACTTCTGGGTGTTTCTCGATGGGATTTATTTTCATGGTGAGGGCTTATCTCGCCTACGCCCAGCCCCTAAGCTGGAGGACCACCCTATCAGCCGGCAGCGACTGCTTATTCAATATATTCGCAGCTACCCTTCATATCTGAAGGCCGTATCCTCTATCTGTAACCTAAGGACGCGCTGTGCCGGGGATGACCTGGAATACGAAACAATTTAGTAATTACATTTCATAATAAATCGTTGTATTTTAATCAAAATTTATCGTTTACTGTACACTATGCATTGTTGACTATTATTTAAGCCCTATGCATGAATATAAACCTAGCCTTATACAAGTAAATCAAAGATAAAACGACGGGTGATAGTTTACTTTTGTGTATTTTTTTATCTCTGAAAGAAACATTATTTATCTTCTGATGTAAATGCATAAAATTACTATACATATTTCTAAAACAATATTTGCCAAGGTTATTTACAATAGGTGTGTTGATATTTTCAAACTCTTGTTGCCAATGAAACTTACAAATAATATTTATACAGTTAAAGTTAACATTCTTGAATTGTTACAAATTTGAAACGCAAATGTAACCATATTAACATTCAGTTTTTTCGACACTGTTTCGCTAGCTTATGAAATAGCGTGAGGGCAGGTAGCTTTCCTTATATTCTTAAATATAAGGAGTACAACAGAAGAAGTCCCATCTCGATACGATGAGTACTTTTTGAGTTTACTGGCAACAAACAAACAGATGGAATCAAATGAACATAGTTAGGGTTTGGCTAGACTGACAAGCGTACGAGCGCGTGATTAGCTGATACCTCACATTATTTGTTGACGAAGAGGCTCCGAAATCTTGGCTGAGTGAACTGAGGGTGGTTTTAACAAGTGATTTATTGTTGTGGTTTTCTCATCCACTCTCCACGCTAATGGTGTTTCTTATTTGTAAAGGCCTACTTTGATAATATTGAAGTATTTTAACATATCAGTTTTACATATATATATATATATAAGTATGGTTTATGATCTTAACAATTAAATTAGGTCGTTAGTAGCAAGTGAGCTGAAAATAAGAATTAAATAGTCAAAGCTATTATTTATGCTTTTAGTGAGGATTACTCCATCTAGATATCATATTCTGAAAATTGAAAAATGACACCTGGACACGGGAATCGAACCCAGGAACTTTGGCTTATTACGCCAATGCTCTAACCACTGAACTATTAAGGTGTCATTTTTCAAATTTCAGATTATGATATCTAGATGGAGTAATCCTCACTAAAAGCATAGATAATAGCTTTGGCTATTTAATTCTTAGTATGCAATCCCGTACAATTATAATAATTGTACAAATGGCAGCAATAAGCCAACTACCGAGTCGAAGATCGCTGCGTTATCTGATAGATAGCTCGTGATATTAATATAATCACATACTTGTAGCCGACGATTTCCGCACTCCATCATAGGCTCTGCCTTAAAATATGAGTGAAGAATGACCCTGAGCACAGGCCGAATCCTGGATAGCTCAGTGGTTAGAGCATTGACGTACTAAGCCATAGGTCCCGGGTTCGATTCCCGTGTCCAGGTGTCATTTTTCAATTTCCAGAAAGTGTGCTAAACCTATCGATAGTAATAAAAATGTCAAGATGAGGAAGTTTTCCTAGCACTCGATGAACCAACATATAATAATATTGCCCAGCGCCTGTAAACTAGATTGTACCGGGTTGAGCGTGCACGCTTGAAAAATAGAACCAGTTCTATCTTTCAAGCGTGCGCGCTCAGCCGCTCGCTCGCTCGCGTGCTCCAGTCTGGCCACCTCTCATTACAACCCATGTGTTCTATTTTATAATTTAGTCGCTCGCTCAGTCTGGCCGCCCCCTTAGAGTGTTATTATCGTATGTATAGGTTAGGGGATTTATTAATTTGTTTTTGAATAAAAGTATTATTGACATTTTCAGAGTAACATAGATTTTAATTATATAATCAACTAGCTGAATGCCCATTCTTCACACGGGATATTATTTCGAAGGCATTATTAGAACAAACTTATCGGATTACTACCCTATAAACGCTTAAAAAGAGTTTATCAAGCAATATTGCTTATTAGGGTAGCTACCCCGATTTCACCCCCTTAATCACAAATTATCAGAATGAAACATCTTTACTTTTTCTTAATTAGCTTATAAAGAACACCTGTGCCAAATTTCAGCCCTCTATCTTCGTGGGAAGTGTGAGAATTAGTTATGAGTGTGTGAGTCAGTCAGGGCTTTTGCTTTTATATAGAGAGAAGATAAATAGACCAAAAATCCCCCCCATTCCCCTTAAATTATATTTTTGACGCCGGCAACGTGAGTGGCATGTCCTAAAAGACGGTACTTAGCTTTACCGTCAGATAGGAACGTGATTTAGGTCCACATAGAGAAGGAAACCAATAGACGTTGCACGTAAAGTCTGTTCAGCGTAGGAATTGTTTTCTGAAAGATCTTTTTCCCTACCAGAAATCTATGATATAGTAGGATATTGGTAGGAAAAAATACATTTCAGAGAGTTATTACTACCGTGAATGGAGTATAGATCTTATACTTGGAGATAATCCGAATCCAGGACTACAGGAAGCAGCGGACGAGACTTCAGTCAGTATAGAAGATACAAAGTTCACCAGATAAGTGAAACAAGGAGAATTCTAAGTAAGTGAATGCTGACGTAATAAATTGTTTACATTAAATATTTTGCTAGTAAAATACATTTTAAAATAATTAAATATGTTTTATTTTAATTCTGCTCAATTAAAAGAAGTGCATCAAAATACATTATTTTATCATCATTTTAATTTTTGTGAGCAGGAATGAATTAAACCAAAGTACCGGTAACTTTCGATTACCAATAAGTGTAATAAAACAAGGCCGTAGTCAGGGAAGGCATTTGGGGGTCCAACCCCTCCCCCCCACCGTGATTTTATCAACAAAATATATATGGCTTTATTTATGGTTCAAACAATTTCAAATCAAGGTACAAGTAAAAATTAAGGGGCTGTGTTACGATAAAAAGCACTTCAGAGAGCTTACAGAGGTGTTTAGTATTTAGAATTTTTTCTAGCCTTCAGCAGTTAGGGAGTTATGTTGCCATAAAAAAAACACTTTAGAGACTTTCTAGATCTGTTTAAATATATAGACTTTTCCAAGCTTTCGGGAGTTAGAGAGCTATTTTGAAATTTCAATTCAGATAGCTCTTAGAACTGTTTATCATTAATTATAATTTTTTCTAGCCTCAGGCAATTGGGGGAAATGCCCACCAAATCCCCCCTGAAATTATTGGCTGGTTACGGCCTTGTAATAAACTTATAACTAAGATTTTGTAAACACTAGGGGCATAGCTCTCGCACATGTTCAAAATGAAAGAACCAAACAGTGACACTGTTAGTGAGGATAGCCTTAATTCCCATAAATGTACACAATATTCTCAAAACATACTAGACGATGAAAACATTAAGGTAGAACCAGAGCAGTCTAATCTATGTATATATAGAGTACTCTTGATTGAACTAGATCATCAAAATTTAGAAAATATCGAGGTAGTAGAAATAGAAAGTAAGCCTACGTCCAAATAAACCAAGGAAATTAGTTCACATATGCTATTAATGCAGTTGATGCAGGAGTCTCGTAAGGATCGAACCACGATCTCCCCGTCATTTGTAGTCTAGTATATTATGAGAGTAGTGTCTTAGACTATGCGAACACAGAAGCGGGTATCCTGAAACTGAGTCCATGTGTTCACCGATGCAGGTTATAGAACATGTTTCAACATGAGGTGATAGGCATGAGGAACGTTATTAGTTCTATTCCGAATGTGTGTTGCAGAAGCCCACGCACGCTCTCTGTGTCAATGGGTTGGTTGGCTTCTCTATCGTACTCATATGGGGCAGATCAGACTGTTACAACAATACAAACTCACAGGTAGGCCTATTCTTAAGGATATATTTAACGGTGGGCTGAGAAATGTAAAAAGAGTGCTTGTAGGCCTAAGTCTTTCCGGTACACACTAACTCTTAAGGTTAAGGTAGGGGTCGAGATAAAGAACCAGTGTTTTTGCAGTTTTTATAGCAAAACACATATTTCTGGTCAAAATAAATCAAATATTGCTTAAGTACAGACATAGAGTGAACATAGGTGAACTCAACAGTTGTTGATATCTCTCATGAGTTTAGCGGCATGAGATGACAAACTTTTTAAATGAAGGGTTAAAGAGCTTCGCTATTATATATGTTAGTTACGGTTATAGCCGCATCTAAATATCATCTTCTCTAGTTTAGAAAATGACACCTGGACACGGGAATCGAACCCATATTTAGAAAACATGATATTTAGATCCAGCTGTAGCTGTAGTTAGCAAATATAATCGCTTGGCTATTCAATCCATCATGACATGCGCATTTTCACAGTTGCCATTTACTATTAACAGCATAAAATCCTACCGAGTCGATGGTGGCTGCGTTATCTGATAGCTAGTGATTTTAATTGATCACACATAATGTAGCAGACGATTTCCGTACGTCCATCACAGACTCGGCCTTAAAATATGATTGAAAAATGGCCTTGGGCACGGGACGATTCCTGGATAGCGCAATGGTAAGAGCATTGGCGTACTAAGCCAAAGGTCCCGGATTCGATTCCCATGTCAAGGTGTCATTTTTCAATTTAGAGAATATTTTTAAATTGAGATAAAATTTGTCATTAAATTCCAGAATACCCTTGACAAATATTCAACTGTTGTTGAGGTCACCATGTGAATAGTATTAAACTCACATTTGCACTGAAGCAACATTTGATTTATTTTTAACAAAAACATGTTTTTATAGAAAAACTGCAAAAATTCTGCACTTTTCTAACATACCTTTCATCCGCATCTTAAGAACAAAAAGTAACCTCAAAAAGGTCAGACAATAAAATAATTACATCGAAAAACAAATTTTCTTTTGGTACTTGAACACTACCTCAAATTCTCACGCTTATGAATAAATAATATTATCTTTCAAACTATGTCTAAGATTAGACATATTGTGATATTTCTTTGAGGAAACCTGGTAGCGCCCTTTTTACTTACCCACCTAAAACACACACAAAAACACACACACTCCATCCCTTAAAAAAGAAATTCGGGTCAAGCCGCTTTTGGTTAGCGAGAAGAGGATATTCGACTTTTCACCTTTACCATCCCCTTTTTAAACAAACAGATTTGATAGTGGGGTCCCAGTAAGCACCCCATCTATTATATTGTTTGTCTCTCGTGCTGAGGGCTCGTGTTATTTTGACGGGGCGTGGGTGTATTTTCTTTGAAGGAAGAGAGCACCACCCTCCTTACAACCAACTGATCGAAATTGTTTGAGGGGGGCAAGCTTGGTTGTTTGGTTCAAACTTAGAGCCAGCTGCCTCTGATTGCAAGAGGTATACAGATAGAGGCACAAATTATGTGAGTTGGATATTCTGGTGGCACAAATTAAACACTAAATATTGGCATAGTTCTCATAATTTGTACCGTGATGGGTGCTTCCAACATCATGGACCTCTAAGGCGTTACCCTTGTAATAAGACTGGACTGCTGATGACGTGCGTGGATCGAACTTCGAATCTCGGTCGGGTGTACTGAGGGTGGTTTTTCCTAAATTGTTTCCCACTTTACCTCCAGGCAAATGTGAACATATTTCCTCTAAATTTGTAAATTTCAGTAAGATTAAAAAACATAAATTGGACACTATGCTATTAATTTGCCACCTATCAAAATTGAAAATCTTCATAAAACATAGATACATTCTAGGCCTTTTCAGTGATTAATATAAAATAAACCATTAGATCTGTGGGAATATTCTCTATTTACGGCATCATTTGAATTAGTCCAACCATCTGTTTAAGAGCCAACGTTTCATCTTCAAAAGCTCTTCTTGATATATGCATGGGCTCCGGAAATGGGATTGGAGCTGAGGGGGGTGGGATGAAGAAGGGTTGGGTTAGCTCAAGCCACCCCTGTTTTTATTTGGGGGGGTGGGCAGAACTATCTTAAGGTCCCCCCAAATATTTTCAGCTTATATCCAAAACTCATGTATAAACTTATGTTAAATTATTGTTTGACAATCAGACAACCCATTCCAATTGTGGATAATTGATATTTGTCAAGGATTCTCATACATTAGAAAACATATAAATATACATCTTAAAACACCTGTCAACATCAGCTTGGTAGTTTTAAGTAACAATGACATCTTTATAGAGCATGCTATATCATTTTGGTCAAAGAGGGTCAGAGCTAGGTCCGGTCTTCCCCTTACATTTTCTAAGAGTTTGTTTTTATATACGTTATAAACCCTTACCCTCTAATTTCAAAGCCAGGTAAGTGAACTATTCTTTATTTCTATTACTTTGAATAGATCACATGCTGAGACAATCTCTAAGCTCTGAGAAAATTCAGGCTTACCATTTGAAAGAAGCATTGTCATTCTTGTGTGTATGGGTGCTCTGCCCTAATGAAGATTAACGATAGAAAACCACTAGTTGTTTTTTTTAACTACAATTGAATTTTATTTACTAGTAATTTTGGAGTTAATATTGAATTTCAATAGTATTTTTAAATTACTATTGAAGTTTAATTATTTTTTTGAATTAGGGCCTACTATTGAGTTTCAATAGTATTTTGTAATTACTATTGAATTTAATATTATTTTAGAACTAACACAAAATTTTTAATGTATTTTAGAATTAGTCTTGATTTTTATGAAACCTTATGATTAAATTTATGTTTTGATATTATTTTAGAGTACAAATGAATTTTAATAATATTTGAGAAACATTGAGTTTAATAGCATTTTGGAATAACCATTGAATTTTAATAGTATTTTAGAATCAATATTTAATTTCAATAGTATTTTATATTTACTGAAGGTTTATATAATTTTAGAATAACTATTGTGTTTTAATAATATTTTATAATTACTACTGAGATTAGTAACATTTTAGAGTTAATATACAGTTTTAATAATATTTTGTGATTACTATTAAATTTTAATAGTATTTTATAATTATTATTGGATTTGAATATTATTTTAAAATAACTATTGCATTTTAAAATTAGTCTTAAATTGCTATTGAGTTTTAATAGTATTATAGAACTACCCTTGAATTGTATGCATAAATAGCAAAAATAAAACCTACTGACATGTTCAAAAGTAGATCAACCATTTAGTATTTTATAATTATTATTGGATTTAAATATTATTTTAAAATAACTATTGCATTTTAAAATTAGTCTTAAATTGCTATTGAGTTTTAATAGTATTATAGAACTACCCTTGAATTGTATGCATAAATAGCAAAAATAAAACCTACTGACATGTTCAAAAGTAGATCAACCATTTAGTATTTTATAATTATTATTGGATTTAAATATTATTTTAAAATAACTATTGCATTTTAAAATTAGTCTTAAATTGCTATTGAGTTTTAATAGTATTATAGAACTACCCTTGAATTGTATGCATAAATAGCAAAAATAAAACCTACTGACATGTTCAAAAGTAGATCAACCATTTAGTATTTTATAATTATTATTGGATTTAAATATTATTTTAAAATAACTATTGCATTTTAAAATTAGTCTTAAATTGCTATTGAGTTTTAATAGTATTATAGAACTACCCTTGAATTGTATGCATAAATAGCAAAAATAAAACCTACTGACATGTTCAAAAGTAGATCAACCATTTAGTATTTTATAATTATTATTGGATTTAAATATTATTTTAAAATAACTATTGCATTTTAAAATTAGTCTTAAATTGCTATTGAGTTTTAATAGTATTATAGAACTACCCTTGAATTGTATGCATAAATAGCAAAAATAAAACCTACTGACATGTTCAAAAGTAGATCAACCATTTAGTATTTTATAATTATTATTGGATTTAAATATTATTTTAAAATAACTATTGCATTTTAAAATTAGTCTTAAATTGCTATTGAGTTTTAATAGTATTATAGAACTACCCTTGAATTGTATGCATAAATAGCAAAAATAAAACCTACTGACATGTTCAAAAGTAGATCAACCATTTAGTATTTTATAATTATTATTGGATTTAAATATTATTTTAAAATAACTATTGCATTTTAAAATTAGTCTTAAATTGCTATTGAGTTTTAATAGTATTATAGAACTACCCTTGAATTGTATGCATAAATAGCAAAAATAAAACCTACTGACATGTTCAAAAGTAGATCAACCATTTAGTATTTTATAATTATTATTGGATTTAAATATTATTTTAAAATAACTATTGCATTTTAAAATTAGTCTTAAATTGCTATTGAGTTTTAATAGTATTATAGAACTACCCTTGAATTGTATGCATAAATAGCAAAAATAAAACCTACTGACATGTTCAAAAGTAGATCAACCATTTAGTATTTTATAATTATTATTGGATTTAAATATTATTTTAAAATAACTATTGCATTTTAAAATTAGTCTTAAATTGCTATTGAGTTTTAATAGTATTATAGAACTACCCTTGAATTGTATGCATAAATAGCAAAAATAAAACCTACTGACATGTTCAAAAGTAGATCAACCATTTAGTATTTTATAATTATTATTGGATTTAAATATTATTTTAAAATAACTATTGCATTTTAAAATTAGTCTTAAATTGCTATTGAGTTTTAATAGTATTATAGAACTACCCTTGAATTGTATGCATAAATAGCAAAAATAAAACCTACTGACATGTTCAAAAGTAGATCAACCATTTAGTATTTTATAATTATTATTGGATTTAAATATTATTTTAAAATAACTATTGCATTTTAAAATTAGTCTTAAATTGCTATTGAGTTTTAATAGTATTATAGAACTACCCTTGAATTGTATGCATAAATAGCAAAAATAAAACCTACTGACATGTTCAAAAGTAGATCAACCATTTAGTATTTTATAATTATTATTGGATTTAAATATTATTTTAAAATAACTATTGCATTTTAAAATTAGTCTTAAATTGCTATTGAGTTTTAATAGTATTATAGAACTACCCTTGAATTGTATGCATAAATAGCAAAAATAAAACCTACTGACATGTTCAAAAGTAGATCAACCATTTAGTATTTTATAATTATTATTGGATTTAAATATTATTTTAAAATAACTATTGCATTTTAAAATTAGTCTTAAATTGCTATTGAGTTTTAATAGTATTATAGAACTACCCTTGAATTGTATGCATAAATAGCAAAAATAAAACCTACTGACATGTTCAAAAGTAGATCAACCATTTAGTATTTTATAATTATTATTGGATTTAAATATTATTTTAAAATAACTATTGCATTTTAAAATTAGTCTTAAATTGCTATTGAGTTTTAATAGTATTATAGAACTACCCTTGAATTGTATGCATAAATAGCAAAAATAAAACCTACTGACATGTTCAAAAGTAGATCAACCATTTAGTATTTTATAATTATTATTGGATTTAAATATTATTTTAAAATAACTATTGCATTTTAAAATTAGTCTTAAATTGCTATTGAGTTTTAATAGTATTATAGAACTACCCTTGAATTGTATGCATAAATAGCAAAAATAAAACCTACTGACATGTTCAAAAGTAGATCAACCATTTAGTATTTTATAATTATTATTGGATTTAAATATTATTTTAAAATAACTATTGCATTTTAAAATTAGTNAGTAAACTACCCTTAATTTTAGGGGTAGATATCCAATTCCAAAAACCCCTCGGGGCAACCCTCTGAAAACCCTAGATATCAAGTTTCAGCTCAATCGGTAAAATAGTATAGGCTCTAGTTGGAGGTACAGACAGACAGACAGACAGACAGACATACAGACAGACGGAAATTCACAAACCACTTTTTCGGATTCAGGGAGTCATGAAACGTCAAAATTCATCAAAATCTCGAGTTCGATTTTTTTGACGATCACCATACTTTCTCTACCTGTAAGTTAGAGAGAAAGTAAAAACAGTGAGCATGATGTGTTGGCCACCAAGCGGTCAAGTGAACCTCTCCGAAACACTACCTTTAGTGATGTCACTGGTATTAGCAAAATATCGTGGTTGAACGAGGCCAGGGGTGGTGCTGATCCCATTCAATCAGTAAATGTGCCATCTGTTGACTATGTACTAACAGCTAGCATACTTACTTTCCCTAAACATCGCTCTCAGATACTTTCAGAGATACAACAATAATAAGAACAGCAACAACAACTATAGAAAGGTGAGGTCACAAACAGTTCTCTAGTCTTTGAGAGTGTGGAAACGGATAGTTTACTATGATGTGCTCAAAATTCACCCGATAAAGTGAATGACTCTCAAATAGAAGAAAGTGTTAAGTAGTTTTTAATACCACCTAGTTAAATATGCGGAAAAATGTCAATTATTGTTCTTGAGGAATCATCAGATGCTAGCGAGGACGATGTAAAGAGTCAAAAGCTAGAACATAATGATGACTTTGATGATCATTAGTCCGTTGTGTTCTTCGAGCTCACAGGCAAAATAATTGAAGGTCAAAGATGCTTCAAGTATTGATGAACAAATACATAGATTCAATTTTAAATGATAAACAGTATCCTTTGAATAAATAAATGTTTTCAAGTTTTATGAAAACATCTAAGAGTTTTAAAAACGCTTCTGCAGGGGCGCGTGAGTTAACAACAACATATAAGAACCTAGAAGAAATGTTTCAGGATGTGTTGTCCTCTGTCCAAAGTCACAATTTAAGGCGACGATTGTTGAGTTAGATAAAGTCACTGCACGAAGCAGAATACCAAAACTTCAAAATAACTAATTAATATCACAGCACAATGTGTGTCTATATTTCTTTATTTTTCATGCTCTCACACTTAATGCAAGAGGGCTAAACAGTGATGGCAGACAATATATGCTTTCTGTTTACTCAAAACTTGTAAGAACAGACATATTGTGTGTACAGGAAACCAACTTGAGCTTGACGTTTTATGATGAAAACATACGGGACGATTCCTGGATATCTCAGTAGTTAGAGCATTGACGTACTAAGCCAAAGGTCCCGGGTTCGATTCCCGTGTCCAGATGTCATTTTTCAATTTTCCGAATATATCTAGATGTAGTAATCCTCACTAAGAGCATAAATAATAGCTTTGGCTATTTGAATCTTAAATATGCAATCCCTTACAATTATAATAATTGTGCAAATGGCAGCATTAAGCCAACTACTGAGTTGAGGGTGGCTGCGATAGCTGATATCTCGTGATCTTAATAAATCACACATTTGTAGCCGATGATTTCCGCCAAGTCCATCATAGACTCTGCCTTAAAATATGAGTGAAGAATGACCCTGGAAATGGGACCATTCCTGGATAGCTCAGTGGTCAGAGCATTGGCGTACTAGGCCAAAGGTCCCGGTTTTGATTCCTGTGTTCAGGTGTCTTTTTCAATTTTCAGAATATAATGAGTGTAGCTTACCCAAAACATATTTTTGAATATTATCTGCCAAGCTAAAAAACACAACACGTGAAAGTGGATGTGATTGTTTCCCTACCTTTATTTTATAGTTCAAGGACGAGCTAATCTCATTCAACTTCAACTATCGTGACTCTAATATAGCATTTCCCCCTTGTTTGTGTGAATATCATACAATAGAAACGCAAAATATCTTCTGACTCCGCCGTGAGATATTTCTATTAGACCCCTTATCCAACATTACTGTGTTTCTAGTTGCCTACCCACCTGAGCTAGTAGGCGTATGGTTTAAATATCAGACACTTCTTGTCTGGTTTGCCAATACCGTGTATTTAAGTGTTAAGCTATGTACACATTGGACGATTATCGGCCTACGCGAGTCGCTTGACAAATTTCTCGATCAAGTCAGGCCGCCGACTTTGCCGATACAAAAGTCTCCACCGATTGTGTCTGTCCATATAGAGCAGCAACATTCACTGCTGACACCTACTTAAGTTCTTCTAGTGATTGCAATTGTGATGGATCCCTTAACCACTGCTGGCATCACGGCCGCTTTTATTGAAATTTAAAAAACCATGCAATTGCTCGCAATGCATCCCCCTTTTTGTTCCTGTTGCGATATTCTTTGGAATTAACTTGCCACAGATCAGCGGCTGCATGGAGCAGTTCTATTAAACGTAGACGATTTTATTGCGTCCACATTATTCTATGAAAAAAATATCAAAACATACGTGGCAATTGGTTATTTTATAGCATCTACAAGTTAAATTAAATTATCATTATTTTTAGCTCAATTTATTACCTGGCCGGAATCAGGTTGTAACCCTCAAAATAGCAAAAAATTATTTTTATATGCTTATAATTACAGAAGATAGCTATTTAAATATAAATATTTTATATTTGTGTATAAATATTTGTATATGTTTAAATATATTTAAATATAAATACTGTATTTATAATATTTGTTGATTATATACAAATATACTAACCAAAATATTGAGTTCAGGGTGTTGACTGCTCGCCTGCATATAGACTCAAATAAAAAAAGTCGGCCGACTGGCATCGCTGCGTACACATTGAGAATGTTTTCCATTTCGGATGAAAGACTCGACGACAGCAACATTCTTTTGATAATTCGCCTCTCGGCAGTCGGCCGATTCTGGCTCCGCCCACTCGATGACAAATATCGTCGGGCAACATCGTCCAGCGACTCGCGTCGGCCGATAATCGTCCAATGTATACATAGCTTTAGAATCACTGCTGGGTTTACTGGTTTTTTTCCTCCTGCATGAGCTGCCTCTCGTCCTTCAGGTAAATGGGGTTACAGTTACTTTAAATTCAACGTTCCTTATTCCTACACCTTTGGTGAAGTAAAATTTGTATAGCCTGGAAATCTAGTAAGATTCGGTGAAAACAAGAAAAATTTTTCTTACATTAGATGCAAGGCACACGTAATAAATCACTTAAAGTATAATGTTTGAATAATTTACATCACTATACATTTATTATTACTTAAGGGTAATTCTTCATTTCTTGCAATCACTGTGGTTTTCCCATCTCCTCTTCGCATTAGTGTAGGATCTCATGTTTGCACTGCAGTGCTTTGGTCGTTCTTAACGAAATAAATAAATCTGTATTGTAGAACTTAACAGTTAGTTTATGATTCATTCATTGTGGCCTCACCACATAGATGCACTACACCAAACTGCAACACTTTCACGCAGGCCCCTAAATATTTCACAATCTCTCTAACCTTCAGAAAACACAACACTGATCCGCAGAGTGTCCGCAAACTCAACTAAATTAATGGCGAATATGTCATTTCACCTAGCGACCTGTCTAACCGAACAGTTTGGTAATAATCCCCTTTGCTTCACTTTGTTTTGATTCTATGTGTATGGATCTTAGTGAAGTTATCTAAATAATAAGACACTTTTTTTTTCTGTTGTCTCACTTTGTTTTACTTCCACATGAGGGAACAGTCCTGAATACAATTCGTACAATGGTGTGTGGCGTGTTCCTGAGTGTTGTGTAGTGTTGTGCTGGTGTTACATGAATCTCGCACCAAGTGTTGTACATTGTAACTGAGGTGTTTTGAGTACTCCAGTACACTGGTGTGCCACAAATGTTGTCAACAACATAAGGAGATAGATTTAATGTTATATTGGTGGTGAATATGGCAGTCAGCTTCCGGCAGTAAAGAGATGGACCCGGCTTCAATTCACGTATTCAGATGTCCTTCTTCACTATATGAATAATATACTTTATACATACTACAGCTACATCCGTAACCTAATGATCATTTATATCTTCCAGTCTTCACAAGTGCTGTGTATTAACTTTAAAGGGATCTGATTTCTTCAAAGTAAAGCGATAGTAAAAATAAACTGTATTTTGATTATCAACCAGATGAGAAGTTACAGTGAAAAAATATTATTAAGTTCATGGAAAGACTAGATAAAATGTTTTTAGTTTAAAGTGTAAAAAAGTGGCAATTTTTATAGAATGATCTATTTAACGATTAGTTCAAATATGTAACGTTTATAATTATTGTTTTGGAAAGATCCATACATCCATATATTATTATTTTATACATTTATAATATGTTCGCAGTTGTTTTAAATTTTACAATATTAACAAACTCCAATATTTATATAGAAAAACTAACGTTTGTTACTTTAGCTTAATCGGTAGTGCGTCTTCCTACATAACTAAGGGTTTTATTCCTGGCATGGCTTAAAAATGTATAATCTGTGAAATTCTGTCTTTCTCTTTCATTGTGATACATTTACGACTGGGTGTTAGGGTGTTGTGTATGTTATAGCATTGTTATAGCATTGTTTAGATTGTGAGTCGTGTGCTGATATAATCAGTTGATTCAGAAAGTTCACGATACATCATTTAAATAAATAAATAATTTCATAATATTTGGTTTCAAATTATAATTTTAATGCAGGTTCAAGGAGCATGATTCCTACACTAAAGAATTATCTTGGAATTTCTTGAAAAAAGAGTTAATTTCAGCATTTTATTAGTTTGTCTGGAAGTTATTTTAGTAAAAATTTTTACCATTTAATTTTGGTGAATACAAAAGAGCGATTCGTTTACAGAGTTAATGAAAGACGTTTCCACCTTAAACCCTAAAACATAAGTGGGTGGAAATATTTTGTCAATGCTAAATCACTAGAAAAGCTACCCATTCATTGAAGCCAAAGATATGGGAGGAATATCAAATGACCGCGGCTGCTTCAAATGCATCAATTCCTAGTTATTTGCAGGACGATGTATCCTATAACTTCGATTTAATCTTACAACTTGATAAAAAATCTCTCTCGAACCTGTGATAGCATAAAAGGGTGCTCCTCTACATTCTTCCATTGATAACAGAAATATTATAACAAGAAACGTATTTATTAATTTTTAGATATGGTAAAGTTGTGTCACATATTTCAAATTTCAGGTAGAATGAGAAATACCTGCCAATCCAAGTAAGAGCCGCTTCACCTGCGTTATTCATCTACGGTTAATATGGATGGCTAGTGTGTTTAAGCTTCGGTCCACTGATTTTTTATGTTAGAATAGTTAATGATAGCAATTTTAATGATAATAATTTTCTAAAATTAGTTTGTAATGTATAAATTATATCTGTTATTATTGATTTAATCAAAAAACAGTAAAAGATTTTAAATGTGTAAAATAGTTTATTCGAGATTTTTTATTTGAAACATTGTTTTCTAAAATGCCTATTTTAAAAGTTATTGTTAAAAAACTATTTTTGGTCGCCATTTTTAGCTGCCATTTTGAACCAAGGTTGGGCCCAACCTCAAAATTTGTTCTCTTATACACCTAGTACCTATGTATCAAGTTTCATGCTTTTATTCAGGTGAATACTCTCGCCACTATCTTGTTCGTTTGTTTTGAACCCACCTTAACTGGAACCAGAACCGGAACCTTAAAATGTTTACTGGAAGAACCGGAACAAGAACCAGAATCTATAAATATTTGGTTTCAACTCCTTGGTTGAAATGACTTAGCCTTAGATTTTACCATTTTATTTTTGTAAATATGTTTTAAAATATTCAATTTGGTTCAATCACGCACATATCCAGTATGTAAGACTTAATTAAAAACATAAATTTTCTTAAAGTTTGTTTATTGATTGTAATTTTTTTATAATAATATTTTGATTCTCATTTGTTAATAAATCGATAATTTGATCTATTTTTTTCCCCTCATAATTGGTCCACACATCGTAGCAAGGTCAATCTGTCAATCAATCACCTTACTCATGCGATGGAAAGAGGGCAAGCAATGTATTCGTTTAAAAACTACAGGATAAAAAATAGCCGGTAATGATCAATAAAAATTTCTTGTAATTTCAAAAATTGACACTTTAAATTGCCTTTGTAATTATGAGAGATGTCTAAAATGTATACAAGAAATCAGATGTATTAACTTTTACAATTTTCCTGTCCGCGTGGCCTGAAAACTGGCCAATTGACTATAATTATTGAATCTAAAATATAAAAGTTTTGAGTTTGCTTTAAGTGTACAAGTTTCCATTTTAAAACTAAATTATTGGAGGTCACCATTACTTTAACTATATATTAAACATATTAATACAAATTAAATTGTTGAAGAGTAGACTCATTGAAGACAACCATTCCTCTAGCCAAGAGTTTCAACACCCGTTAAATATGTGATTGGTATTATAATATTGGATATGGTGCCTAGTTTTTAAATAAATCAAATAATTATTTTACAAATGTTTAGGGGTGTGCAGGATTCCCACGGAAAAAAAATATTTCACATTCCCGATCCGATTGTCGGGAAACATATTCTATAATCCCGAAATGTTCAGTAAAAGTTCGGGAATTGCTTTTTTTCATATTTAATTTTAAACTTGCTTTTAATTTTTTCTTTATTATTTAAATATAAATATGTATGTCAACCTATTCTAGATGTAAATTTATATTTAATATGTGTTTCATAAATTTTTATAATTTAAGTAACCTAAGTTATAGCAAAAGTATTAAAAATTGCTTTAAATTCTCAACTTTACATATATTTGTTTAAATTTCCTCTATTAGGGCCTATGTATTCATTCAACAAATTAAATATCGTCAGTGTTTTAAGGTACGTAATATTAGCTGATTTAGAAATAATTAGTTTTATATCTTTAATTCCCGTTCTCTTCTCAAAGTAAGGGATTATAAAATTCCCATTCCCGATGTCGTCCCGATGGTTGGTTGAGTCTCGTTCCCGATTCGTCTCGAACCAAAAAAAGTCGATCTCGCACACTCCTAAAAATATTGTTATAAACATTAATCAGACATCACACAAACATGAAAAAAATACTTTCAGAAATTTGTCCTTTCCTTATAATTACTATTCTTGACTCGATATTAAATTCTAAGTTAGGGATGGACTTGTAGATGTTTAATATTCTTATGACTCGTATACACGGAGTTTATCTTCACATGATTAAGTACAGATATACTACTGTATAATCATATGTTTGCTTGTGTTAGGGAGGTTGAGTTTCCAACCTCTGCTGGGTGTATTAAGGATGGTTTTACACATGTGATATATTACCTGTGTTTGTGCTATCCTCTTTCCACACAAATGAGGGTGGGTTTCCTGTAAATCAGTGATGTGCGAACATCTTGCTGCTTGTGGCCCATCACCTCATTTATTCTGACCTCAAATCTTAACTGCTTTCTATATAAATAAATAGAAAAATGTGTTACATAAATCCAAATTATTTTATAATTAATTATTATAAAGGATTAAATAATGCATATAGGATTTAAAAGAAACCTACAATCATATTATATTGACCAATCTTGTAATAATTATAAGAATGACTGACGTATAGTAAGTACATGGCTGCTATTTGTCAAACTTAGGCTATTTTCATCAATTATACATAGATTTTAAAAAGGCCTATGGCTCAGTTAAAAGAAGCAAATTATATGAAACCAGTTTTTAAGCCTGTCATTGACAGACTGATTTAACGTAAACTGAATATACAATGTCAGAACTCAGTAAAAAATCCTATCCACTGATACCTTATTCATCACTGTAGGCTTTGTATTGGTTGATAAAAAGGGTTGTTGACAACGTAAATAATATTTAATATGAAATTTTAGTGTGTGATATCCAAAAAGCTTGTCAAACTAATTGAGGTATGTTTGACTAATATGCGTGACAAGGTACGGATTGGATGTCACTTACTGGGTACTTTCGAAATAAATAATGGGTTGAAACAAGGGGATGTACTTGCCCAATTACTTTTTAATCTAGTTTAAAGTATGCTATTAGGGTAATGTAGGAGAGTAGGGAAGGGATTACATTAATGGTATAATGCAGCTATTAGGATATCTATATGATTTAACATTGTTGGGCAATAGTGATGAAGTTGTTGCAAGAAATTAAAACATTTTATTAGAGGCTGGTGTGGAAATAGGTTTATAAGTGAACGCTGAAAAGACTACGTATATGATCACAAGATTTGGGACGATAATTTAGAGATTATTTCGAACAACACATTATTTGACAGGGTTATTGTGTTTAAATATTTAGGAACAATTTTAACTAGTAATAAAGACATTAGATTGGAAATTAGGAAAAGAATACAGTCAGGAAATGAATGTGATTACTCGGTTAGTAAGCTATGACATCTCACCTTCTCTCCAGGAATGTAAAATTCAGAATATACAAAACAATAATTTTACCGGTTTTCCTCTATGGGTGTGAAACGTGGTCCTTTATCTTAACGACGAAAACAAAGTTAGTATTTTCTAAAACAAGCCGTTTAGGAATACTTTGGTACAAAAAGGTATGAGGCTACCAGGAAGCATATGAGGGCTCATAATGATGAGCTACCTACCCTGTACTCATCAGAAGATATTGTTAGGTTAATCAAGTCTCGTAAATTAAGGTGGGAAGGATACACAGTCTGGATGGGAGATTCTAGATCATGTCCAGGGTAATTAATGGCATACCCAATGGGAAGACACTGTTGTGAGAAGCTAGAAGCAGATAGTAGGATAACATTAGAATGAACCTTAAATAAATAGGGTGTAAAGAGGTTGACTAGATATAACTAGATCAAGATAGGTATATGTGGCCTACTTTTGTGAGTGTGGCAATTAACTTTCTAGTTGCTAGTGCCAAAGATTGAGTAATTACCATATATACAACTTACATTCACGGTTGATATTGGTTACAACTACTTCTCTATGAAAGACTAACGTACTGTACATGGGTGATAATGGTCAAACTAGTACTTTAAGGGCCGATTGCACAAACATCATATTGATTCTTCAATCACCGGATTGTCAATCAGCTTAATCATAGATCAAGAAAAATTTGGATTGCAACAAAGTTAACTAGAGATCAAAAACTCCGATCACCTGACCACAGATTTGACCGAAGAATCAAATAAAACTAACATGGCAACCTTGTAAAAAAAGCTATATTTTCGAACATCTGACTGTTGTAACATAGCCTAAAAGTATACGCCAGATTGGCTTTGTAAATATCTTTATTTTCTTTATTTGTTTAATTAATACATGTAAATTTGTTTGTAATTATCAATAGACGTTTGTATTAATGTATTACTATAGTTAGGTTATAAAATGAGCTTTTAAAGTATTTATATTATTTTAAAATAACATAATGACTGAAAAGAAATCCCGAAGTCCCAACTTTAATTTATCTAAACCTAATCTCAAATTCTCTATCGCTATATTTAAAGAAAAGTTCATATCTTTCTCGTAGTTCTCTTGGAACTTGAACATTTTCTATAACCTCGTTATATAAATTAAAAACTTCATATGAAGACTCCATACTTCACATTTATGAATCAAACTCACATTAAAAATAAATTGAATGATATATAAATATATTTATTAAATATTACTTAATAAATAAAGATTATAAAGTACAAATTATATTTATCAAGAACATAACAGTTACAGGTTATGTTAACCATCAACACACTGATCGGGGAATCAAACAGTTGATGGGAGAAAATTGGCTGGTTAACTTGACCAGAGATTTGATCGACAATCACGTCCTAATCGTTAATGGTGCAACTGAAAATGAGGTTTGAGACACTCATTGGAGATATACATACATCTGATATCTGATCAAGCCACTGATTGTTGTTTGTGCAACCGGCCCTAAGCGTATTTATAAACTATCTGCCCAAACTTAAACCACAGCATATGTGGTCGGAATGAACCAGAAAATCCTAGTTAAAAATTGTCCTCAAAAGTCATCTTGTATTACTAAACTAGAGTTGAAGCTAGGCGCAACAACGCCCGGAGTACGCGGGTGTCAGTATATACGTGTATAGCAAGTTGCATATCATTAGGTGGTCACATCACAGCAGGTGTTAAAAACACACTGCCCCTGCCTAAATGCATAAATCGTCGGTAGAATTTGACGCGCGCTCATCCTTTGGACATGTTGCTCCTAGCCGGGCACTTTTTCCCGCCTAAAGATATGCAACTTGTAGTACACGTACGTACTTAAAGCTGCGTACTCCCGCGTTCTTGTGCTTGACTTCACCTCACATTATTTAGCAATACGAGATTACTTTTCCGGACCATTTTTATATTTTGTTTCTTTCTGCCCACAGATGCTGTAGTTTAAGTTTGGGTGGAGAATTTAGAAACAACTTGTATAAATCACTTACATACATGGCTGCTATTGGTCAAACTATACTATTTGAGAGACAAGCATCCATGGCTTTTATTGGTCTAACTAGTTATATACGAACGATTAACGTACACGGATGTTATTGATTAAACTAATAATATCTGAAAGATTAACACACATGGGTGCTATTGGTTAAACTAGTACTATCTAAAAGACTAACGTAAATGGTTGCGATTGGCTAAACTAGTACTATCTTAGAGACTAATGAACGTGGTTGTTATTGGCTAAACTATTACTATCTGAAAGACTAAAGTACATGGTTTCTAATGGTTAAGCTAGTACTATTTGAAATACTAACGTACTGTACATGAGTGCTATTGGTTAAACTAGTATTATCTGAAAAATTAACGTAAAACTCCATTCATGGTAGGAATTACTCTCTAAAAGGTCTTTTTTCCTACCAAAATCATACTATATAATAGCTTTCTGGTAGGGAAAAAGGTCTTTCAGAAAACAATTCCTGCGCTGAACAGACTTTACATAGGTTCTATTGGTAAAAGTAATACTGTATGAATGACTTGCGTGCATTGCTTCTACTAGAAAAACACCCAAGTAAGATGAACTTCTCCCAACCCAAAAGCCAAGTACGTCTGTTTTCAGTTATCGCTTTAGCCAAAAATAATCCAAGTATATTGTTTAATTAGGTAATTTTACAAAAACCATTTTTACTCTGTGGACTTTCTTTTACGAACCACAGATGTCAATTTTGTATTTGCTCAGATTATACCGGGAGGTTATTTGTGTCGCCCTATTGGGGGTGGCTGGTTCTGGTCAGCTGCTGAAGGGCCAGTGACCAGGTGACCGTTCAGCGACCAGGGATTACACCCCAAAACTGTTTAAAATAGGGAAAGAAAAGAAACATAGCAAAAGGTGGGATGAGAGGGTGGAGTGTTGTGGGAGCATAGAAGAGGAGTGGGGAGAACGAGAGGGGGGTTGGATTTCAGGGGTAGGGCCAACTTACTTTCGGTCAAAACACACAAAATCACAGAACCTCTGGTGTAGACATTTGGTAAACACTTCCTTCCGATGGAAACACTTAAAATGTACAGACCCAGAAATAATAATTATATCATGAAATGATTTTATTTTGTCAGTTTCTAAAAGGTGTAAACGTTAAATCTCTAAAAAATGAACATCATCATAGCTAGCGACGAGTATGTCCCTCTCATTTTGACTTTTTTTCTTACTTTTGGTTCTAGCTGTGCGTATGTTAGCCTACTTCACATATTGTATCATCTAGTGTCAGCGCAAGAGTTTCATGCGCTCTATGCGAGAACAAAAATTTGCACCCATGTTGTATTCTATATGTTATAAATATTATTATTATTATTATTATTAGCACCGCGTCTTACTACCCGTTCGGGTTATACGCACTTACGCTAATGTGTAATGGTAGGGTGATTGTGAGATGAAATGGAGGACCTACAGTTTAACGTGGAATCCGAACCACGGTGGAGGCCTGGCATTCCTCACATTCACAAGTTGTGATTAATACACGTCTTGTCAGAGGTGAAGGAAGGG
>CABFWO010000160.1:352520-387155 GCA_902155825.1 Timema genevievae | reverse complement strand
TTCCTAAATGGTTTCACACTCTTTCTCTCCACACAAATATAAAAATATATTTTTTAAACACTTAAATAATCACAGTTTGTTTGAATGCAGTCCTAAGACTTTGAGGCCCTTGGTGATCACCTAAGTTCGCCTAAGGGACCCTGTCCTGATAGTATCACATTTTATTGTATACATCACAACATTTCTTACAGCTATTTTACTGACCCTTTCAAATAACATGATATTAAAATATGTTTCTACAGAATATTTCAGGAGGTAGCATTTAAATTCAAACTTCTTATTTCAGGTTCCATCGGGGATTTTAGAATAAAGACCCAAAAGAAGCTAAGAAATAAAGTATATTTAAAATACCCACTCAACAACTGCCTACTCTAACACTAAATATTTTCATAAACACATATTTATCACTATTTAAATATATAATTCGAAGATAAAAATAACTTATTTAACTTGAGAACATTATAACTTACACACACACACACACACACACACACATATATATATATATACATCAATTTCTGTTTCCAGTAAATAGAGCTGGGTTAATTTATTATTAAGCCATTTATGTTTCCACTACCGGCTTGATAGGTTTGTCGTAGATTCATATGCGTTATGATCTCACTTAAGACTAGGACAGGCACAGCATCCAGTCCCCTATTCGTTAGTTCATCACTGTGAAAGGGTAAACTCACATTTCACCAATGATACATTTTTCAGCTATGCCGGGAATCGAATCCGGCACTCTTAGATCAGTAAACAGACACTCTACCGACTGAGTTAAGATGTCAGACCACTAATATATATACCCTTCCCTTAATAAAAAGTAATAAGGCCTTTTGCATTGAAAATTTGGATTCATCAAAAACGGGCTAGGCTATAGAAAGGATCATTTTCTTAGCAATTTGGGAGTGTGCCCGTTCCTCGCAGGGAGAATCTACAAAAGAGCTTTGTTAATTTTAGTATATGAAACTAACTAGTTTATTTATAATCTTAATCAACGCCTAGATACGAATTTTAATCAAAATCATTTGAGCAGATTTTGAGAAAACCTATTTTTTCTCTTTTCTGCCTTTATAAAACTACTCTTAATTTTAAGTTTTAATAGACACACAGACAGACGGCATTGCAAAGACTATTTTTTAGGGTTCGGAGGGTCATGAGACGTCGACGGTCGCAATACTTAAACTTTAATGTCCAAAAAGTTAAAAAATATATACAATTGCGTATAGATTGAAAGTTATTGATTTTATAAAAATATGTTTCGAATAAAATATTTGTATTATAAATATATATACATATTTGTAATGCTAAGTAATTTCATATCTCAAATAGTTTCGGAGCTATTATAAAAAATGTTAATTTACGCAACTGACCGGAGCCCTTAAAGCCATTTGCCGAAATATTGAGAGTAGCCATTTTGTTTGGAATATTTATTAATGTTTATAAATGAAATTTAATCAAAATAGTTAGAGCCGATTTTGATAAAATCGACTTTTTCTCTTTTTTCCCTTCAGTAAACTACCCTTAATTTTAGGGGTAGATATCCAATTCCAAGAACCCCTCGGGGCAACCCTATGAAAACCCTAGATATCAAGTTTTAGCTCAATTGGTAAAATAGTTTAGGCTCTAGTTGGAGGTACAGACAGACAGACAGACAGACAGACGGAAATTCAAAAACCACTTTTTCGGATTCAGGGAGTCATGAAACGTCAAGATTCATCAAAATCTCGAGTCCGATTTTTTTGACGATCACCATACTTTCTCTACCTGTAAGATAGAGAGAAAGTAAAAATGAAAAAAATTGTGTATATAAATAATCCAAAAATTCAATCCATATATCTTACTGTGTAAATAACACCATATTTTCAGCTTAATTTGATTACCTTATCCCAAAATTATCATCTGTGTTGCATTGTATCACTATTTTAAAAGTTTTTTTTATACAATAATGTCATATTTGACCCCCTTTAAGACTCTAAGCGCTCTTTTCACACAACATTAATTGTACTTTTTTTTAATCTTTAATATTTTTGATGGCTGCATTTCATATACATGTGTCTTCATTATTGTTGTCATTAATGATTCTTCAGTTTTTATCAATCATAAAATTTTTACATCAATTATAAATTATTCTCGTATGTTCAGCGCTCTTAACTGTTATATATGAAGAGCTTACTATGCAATTTTTGAATATTATACTTTTAATAAAAGGACAGACTCGCTAAAAGTAAATCCCCTTCACTAACTTATTTTAACTATAAATGAATTATATTTAACTTTATTTACACTAGAACAAAATGTATTTCCTTTTCGTCATAGTTTTGTTAAGAATCTTTTTCTTACTTTTCCAAATTATAAAAAGTAAATAATAATACAATAAATACATATTTCTCGATTCTATCATGTATTATCTATCTCCCCCTAAGACATTATAAATGTAAAAGGGTTTGAAAAGTACACTAGCGTTATATATACGAGTATATCGCCACAAATAACACTAACTAAAAGATCATATTTCATAGGAGCTCCTGCCCAAAAAATTCAACAAAAAACTTACATTTATCAAAAAATTATCTAGAATGGACATTATGTTACTGACATAAAATTTATGCTAAATGTTTTACAAATAAAAAAGAAGTGATATCAAAAATCATCACAAGCACCAGGTCATTCATGTTGCAAAGAAAAATTTAATAATCAACCCAGAACAACACCAACCAAAAACAATAATTAAGTACTTATTAACAAATATATACAAAATAAAATTACGGTTGAAGTCATCAGTAAATCTTAAACAAGAACGGCTGTATACAGAACGTCTTAAAATTCTCATTACCAATAGTGACCATTACATATTTTAAGAAATAGAAGATCTCGATTTTTTTTTCCACTAATAATTCTCAAAACCAATCTCTACGTAGGAAAGTGTTCCAATCATTGCAGTGGGTTTTACGCGTGTGCTTGAAAAAATGTCACACTCCTCCATGACTGGTTCAAGTATTTTATGTTTAATCGGTCAGAACGTTTGTGATTTGACTAAAGGTGCTAAATAAAATCATATAGGTGCAATGATCAGTTCTCTGTTCTACAGCGGTGCTCCAATCTATAATTTGTCTAGACTTCATATCGTTTTATAATCATTTATTAATGTTCTGTGGCTGACAAGGCAAAGTGGATAATGAATTTAACCTGACCAACCTCTCCGTCCAAAGAGTTAAGAAAACGTGTAAGCGCCCAGCTGTTGGAGTGAGTAGTCGTTCCTCTAATCCTCAAGCTTTGAATATAATTGTGTGTATGTGCTGAACCTATCGCTGAACCTGTACTCTTAGCTTCCGACGGGACCAACTTTACTCCTAAGCCTAGAGCTATTAATTACTGGTTGAGAGCTCCTGAACGTAAGAAATATAAGAGTTCACCTAATGAGAAGAAGAAATGGATGCATAATGTGCCTTGACCTTATTTTGGACTATGAAGGACTACAACAAAATGGGTTGAGGATCTTGAACTCATCATTTAATGTTTAACTGTGGTAACAATTATCTCTTTTTTTTAACGATAATAACAACTTTCTAGCATCCATACATGTTCGATACACTTCAGACATTTTATCAAGAACAGTGGTTATAAACAAATCGTTTGACAGATGTGGAAGAAGGTATTTAAACCATGACTCTATGGATTACTTCAGGTGTAATTTTACTAGCTCAACTACCTATGCCTTTGTTAATGGTCAGGATAAAACTATTTTGGTAAAATCATTAAGTTCTCCTAAAATAATTGTTTTAAATATATGAAGTGTAGGTTATTACAAGTTCAACCATTCCTATTTTTGTAGGGTATGCAATATGAAAGAATTTTATGCAAATAAATTGAGTAATAATTAACCAATTTGTAACGTAACAAGAGAGAGTAGATGGTCATTTCTAGGATCATAATAGTTATGTTTAAGTATTTTCATTTTCTTGTATATATAAACAGCTACCAAGTTCAATGTTTATTACTTCTCATCTTAAAATAGTTTGTATGATTTAGTATAATTTATTTGTATATATAAAACAGCTAACAAGTTCAAAGTTTATTACTTCTAATTTTAAAATAGTTTATCACTCTTATATATACATTTTAAACCAAATTGTTCAAATACATTACGCAAAATTTAAATAAAATTTATTTAAACTACCCTAAAATTATTTGCTGTTTGTAAAAAATAAAGATTATTCTTATCTATAATCAAAAACTAATCCCAGATTCCCATTTTGAGCTCCATGTTCAAGGTAAATTAAAAAAAAAAAATTTCTATACATTGTATTAAGTAAACTACCCTTAAATTAATTTGTTTTTGATAAATAAAACATATTATTATTGATAATGTAAAATAGTCCTCCAATATTAATTTTGAACCAAATCGCTAAAGCTATTATTTTAAATATGTTAATTAAAAAGTCATCAGTATACTAACAAAAACCTCATTTATTCAACCCCCCTTCCCCCCACCACCACCTACCCAAAAATACACAAGTATACGTTAAACAATCACCAGAGACATTTTAAGCAAAGTTGTAGCCATTTTAAAATTAACTCGAAATTTCAAAATTCACTCATCCGCAAACAAACCTGTATCGAATTTTTAATCAGATCAAACATGCTCAAGATACTCATTTGGAACCAATTCATTAAGACTACTTTTTAAATATTTCAAGTTTTTGAAAAATCAGTCCTCAGTAAACTACCCATACATGAATTTTTACCTCAGAAACAAGTATGCACATTTATTTTTAATACCAAACACTCCCACGATACCCATTTGGAACTAGATCTTTAAATGGCATTTGTAAAATATTTCAAGTTTTTGAAAAATCCATCATGATTAAATTAATCATAAATGAGTTTTACCCCCAAAACAAGTGTGCACGCTATCTGTTATCAAACACTCCCAAAATACCCTTTTAGAACCAATTCGTTAGAGCCATTTGTAAAATATTTCAGGTTTTTGAAAAATCAGTCTTCAGTAAACTGCCTATTAATGAGTTTCACCCCAAAAACAATTATAGGGGGCCACATTGTTATTTTTCATACGAAGAAATTTCCAGATATACATTTTTAACAAATTTGTTTGATTTATTTTATAAATATTTAGAATTTTCAAAAATTTCCCATAAGTAAACTAACCTTCAATGAATCTTTGCCCAAAAACCTATTTTATAGTGAGTGCTATTTGTCATGTCAATCAAATCGTTTTAGCCATTTTCGAAAAATTTGGAAGCAAAAAAAATTACTCTACAGAAAACTACCCTTTATTGAAGAGATAGGGTAAAAAATAACAGTTTTGAAGTATAGCCTGATAAAATCTAGTTATAAAGTTTGAACAAAATCCATCAAACCATTTTATATCTGTGGCTAGGGATAGACAGACGGACATGGCGACATACATAATAGTAAAATACACTTTTTTGTGTTCGTGTTTGCATAAAATGTAAAGATTATTCTTAATCTCAAGATCGATTTTTCAAGATCACAATACTTTGATATGATAAAGTAAAAAATGGTCTTATAGATGATATTAACCAGTTTTTCAGTGAATTTCCATTGGATGATAAAAAATATCTTATGACAGAGCTTGAAGTTTTTTTTTCTTAAGGAAAACAGAAAAAAATATGTTTGGCTGCTTGAAAACATTAAACTTTATAACTTATTTTGGATAATATGCAACATTTAGAGAAGTATTAAAAGAACTTCCAATTCCTGTAACTATTCCTATGACAACTTCGGAAACAAGACTGTTCATGGTAGGAAGAGGTGTCTAGGAAAAATACTTTTAAGAAATTCTCAGAAACTAGGTGTCCTATTAGGTTTATATCTCTACAATCACAAGGATTATAATGTTTACTTCACATATTAGAATAAAATGTTGGTAAAATATGATTCTAGTAAGTTGTAACCTAGCCTGTGGAGCGACAAGAATACCACCCTAGAAACCCCTTTTTACCGTGAGCATCCTATAGTACGTCCAACCTGTCGAGCATTACATGGCTTTATTCATATCACCTCTAAGGGATATATTTTTAATAGGTCCTACTCTATAAATGATGTCTTCGTATCGCAGTAGATATAAACTAAGTATGCAAAGCCATAAAACATATATAACCATTTAAAAATTCAATTTTGAGGTGGGCCCAGACCCCTAATGACAATTATTGGTTGGGGGGGGGGGGCAAAACACTAGGGCCCCCTAGAGTCTGCGCTTATGTGTGTGTATATTTCACGATGGACAGTCTTCGACTTCATACCGAATGAGTCTTTATACTTTTGTAACTTTTATTAACTTTATACTTTTTATATTGTATTTTCTGAGTTAAATAGTGTGATAAACTTCAGATAACTTATTTGAAAATTTTTAAGCTAGCGCCTGGCCTTAGGGACGCAAAAAGTCCCAAAGCTCTGTGATAATTGGAGTGAAAGCAATGATAAATACTCTAATGTATCATAACAATTTTAAGCCAAGTATTTTGATTTTATGATCAATAATAATATACAATATTACCAATTATATTTTGTTAAAGATTACGTTAATAATAATATAATCTACATACCTACTTTGATTTGTGTTATACCAGTATAAAACGAAAATAATATCATAGAACCTAAACTCTACAGTATCTTTTACATCCATTACTGTTTACCGACTGTGGCCTAGATTAGTTTTTTTTATTCAAGTCATATATTATTCACTACCAGCTTGCTAAGCCTGTCGTAGCTTCATAGGCCTTATAATCTAATTTATTACTAGGACAGCCACAACATCCAGTCCCCGGCCGTTAATTCATCACTGTGAAACGGTAAACCCACATTTAGCCAATGATACATTTTCGGCCATGCCGGGAATCGAACCCAGGACCCTTTGCTCAGAAGGCAGACACGCTACCAACTGAACTAAGATATCGGACTCTATATTATCTGAGGTATGAAAACATGATTTCATATGTTTCGATGATACTTAGTACAAATAAATTAGTCTTCTATTTGCACTTAACTGTGAAATGAATTAGTACACAGAAGTACCCCCTCAAAATTGAACACCGGTCTTAAGTATTGTTTTGCGTCCTGTTTCTTTCTGAGTTTCTAATTTTTTAATAAATTCAATAAAATGTACTTCACTATGTTATATCTAACTAACATAATTCATTTTATTATTCAAACTAAACTTAGATTAAAATTGATAAAAACTAACTCTACTAGCCTAAGCTATATTTCACTTTATATGACTAATACTTACATATATTAGTAGTATTAAGAGAAATTTAGCTTAAAATAACCTATCTTAGGCTAACATATCATTATGAAACTATTGATAGCCTAACTTTATAAATAACATACATATAAGCGTATAACCCGAACGGGTAGTAAGACGCGATGCTAAATAATAATAATAGTAATAATAATAATAACATTCATATAAATAATAACAACATATCGCAATGTATCTTTTAGTCCACCAGACTGGCTTAGTATTGGCATAGCCTAGTCAAATAAACACAAATGGATATTACTTAATCCGACCCTTTCTGATTCCATGTATGGTTAGTTATAGTATTTTATAAATTATTCCTTATTAATCTATAGACGGGTAATTCCTGCAGAAATGCTATGATTTAAAAAAAAGGGTAGAGTTATATTTATGTAGGTGACATAATGTGTGTAAGTAACTAACATATTTAAAGATTACTAACTTATATAAATTAAATTAATCTTATCTATGAATATATAAACCCAATGTAAAATAGCATAGGTAACTTACCATCCTACAACATTATTTAACATTATTAAGATCTAAACTACTTCATATTATACACGGAAAAGCTTAATGTACTTATTCTCACTACTAATTATGGGTATGGAGGTAAGGATTTTCTCTGGACAAGCTGCACTGTTAGTAGTTTTTTAAATTTGTGATTTTTATCCACTCCACAGTCGAATACTTGCGATTTTTTTTTAATCTTACATGGTTTATTTGAATTAATTTAGGTCTTTAAATCAGGAAAGCTATCAATAAAGTGGATTTGTAATAGTATTTTTGAAACACTTCCATTTTGTTCAACATAAGCGATAATATCAACATAAATTAAATTTTAAAGTTCTTCTTTGATTAAATATTTTAATTTAAAACTACAAATCTAGGAAAATACATTTCACATTAGCTTTCAAAATATAATATTGATAAAAGGTTGAACATTTGTTTTAAGTTGTTTATTAAAGTAATTTTAGGGTAGCTTACAAATAATGTTTTTCAATATTTTAAATTTTCTAAAAAAAATGAATAATTTAGTTTAAAATTGATCTATAAATAGTGTTTATTGTGATTAACATGATGATGTGTTTTTTTTATGAGGAAAACCTACTTAAAGGTAGTTTAATAAAAACCAATTTTTGAAATTTTTCTTCCAAGCTATAATATACAATATGAAAAAGTTTGTGCGATTGTGTCGAAATTTTTTTTAACGTAATTTGTATTTTTAATAAGTAATTGAATTACCCTAGTTTGCAGCTATGTGTGTTTTTTCCTCCTCATCTAAATAGAAAGTATTATAAATGTGAAAATTGTGATCTTGAATTTGATTTGAATCTTTACGTTTTTTGTGCCCCCGATCCACAAAAGGTGGCATTTACCATTTTGTCTGTCCCCATGTCCATTTGTCTCTCCCTGGTCACACATCTGAAACGGTTTAGTGGAGTTTGTTCAAACTTGATACCTCAGGGTTTTATTTTATTTTCATTTTCACACCAACCCTTAAATTAGGAATAGTTTACTCATGATTGATTTTTGTGAAATACAACGTTTTTATAACTGGCTCTAACGAATTTAAAAAAAATAGATAGTTAGGAAGTGTTTGACTGCCCAAATAACACTGCATACTTGGTTTTTGGGTAACACTTAGTTGAATGAGTGATTTTAAAAAATTAGAAATATTCCGAAACAAGCTTTAACGATTTTGTTTGAAAGGTATATCCGGGGAGTATTTTATATTAGGCCTCTACATAAAACTGTACATATCTTTTTTGGAGAAAAATTCGTGTAAGGCTAGTTTACTGTTGTAACAAAGTAAAAATAATTTTAAAACGGCTGTAACATTTGGGATCAAAATAGGTATCTGTTAAGTTTTTAACTACATACATAATTGTATATACAGTAGCCCCATGGCTTCTTTGGTGCTTACTGACAGTTCACAGCTGACTTCTGACAATCAACATTTAGGTATATACCTAAATTTTGACTGTCAGAAATGACAGCTGCTAAACACATGTTTTTTGCAGATCATATGGTTCGGCGTAGGGATACATAATTTGGCCTGGTAGCTTTTCAAAGCCGTCAGCTGTGAGCTGTCAGTCAGCACCAAAGAAGCCATGGGTCTACTGTAGTTGTTTTTCTTTAAAAAAATCACATAATGGTAGTTTACTGATGATTGATTTTTTAATATCTTGCATTTAAAAAAAATATCTTTAACGATTTTGTTCATAATTGGTATCTGGTTACAATTATCCATGATAAATAATATTATGATTGTTTATGTTTTAAAAAGTAAAATAATTTAAGGTTATCTTACATTTGACATAGCTTAGAAAATTTGAGATATTACAAAAATAGCATTTTAAGATTTAGTTCAAACTGGGTACCTTGGAATTTGTTTTCATGATAAGTAATAATATGCTTTCATATAGTAAACAGCATAAATAATTTAACGGTAATTTATGTATAGCTATTTTTTTGAAAATTTGAGTTTTTTTATAAATAACGCGAAGATTTTTTTAAAATTTATATCTGTGGAGTGTTTATTATGATTAACTAAACGATATACTTGTTTTTCTAAGAAAAACCTTCTTAGAGTTAGTTTTCTAAAAACCTGTTTTCTCAAAATTTGTCCCAGGCTATAATTTACTACATGACAAAGTTTGTGTGATCGTGTAGTATGATTTATTTATGGTGTTATTGACAGCTCGTTGGCATACAGTGTATATTATATCAAAACATTATATAGGCTCTATAAGTGACTAAAATTTCAACTATGAATGAATAATTTTAAAAGTTATCTTTGCTAATTTGTGGAGGCATTTTGTCAACAGAGGCAGAATCTAAAAGTTTTGGTTTATTAAGTTGACAATACCTTTGAAGCAACAAAGAAGTTAACCTATGATACTTAAAGCTGAATATTTAACAGTGTATTTATTCCCTGGACGGAAACAAATATTAAGAAAGTCCTAAAAAAAATAATTATCTTTCTGGTTTATGGATTCATCCAAAGTGATTTCCTGTGTAATTTTTAATTTGTGGCTTATAGTTGTATTATTGAAATACCTTCGTTTATCAATCTAAATCCAAATCAATGAAAAAAATGCATTGAATTATTATATAGTTTGGTCATACCTATATTATTTAATCCTGCCTACAATTTTGGGTCTTCATCTTTTTAAGAAGAAAGTCAACAGCGTTGATACATTATAAAAATGAATTCGTAATGATCATTTTAAACTAGATACATTTCCTACTATTTGAACTTCAAGTAAAGCACATTTTGTCAATTTTATTTTCCAATGGTATGGGTTTTATAAAAGCACTCTTTATACAATATCAGAGCTACCATTTGATATTATATTGTAGACAAAATATTTTCCAAACTTATTTTTATTTTTCAAATGATCCTTTGTTTTATCACTGACTAGTTTTTACACGCAGCTTCGCTTGCGTTAAAAACGCAACGTATTCTGTAGATATTACCATGATGAAAACTTTAGCGTTAGTAAATGTTGTATCTTCAGAATCAAATACATTCAATGTAGTTTAATTACTTATGTTTTAAGATTAGACAAACTGAATATTTGTATTAATTGAAGAATATAAAGCAATACAAGGCTTCTTTGTGAACGACATTAGTGGTTTTATCATCAGCAGTGAGCAGTTACAAGTTTCAGGTTGCACGTTGCAGATTTCTGATTATCACGGGAGCACACCATGGATAGTTGTCATTGTGAAGACAATGTGAGAAACAATTTCCGTGGAGATCAACACCTGCCACCACCATGATCTGTCCTTGCGCTGTATTGATGGCCATCGCATAGCAAAACTTGATAGGAAATTGTATGCATCTAAACCGGAAGGGCAGGTCGGATGTATCATGGGTGTTTTTGGTATCAAGACCCATTTTGATCGTAGTGCAACCTGTCATGACAGTCGAATTTATGACAAAGTTTTACAGATGGTTTACCTATAAGTGGTTTAGTTGGGTTTTTTAATTAAGCAGCAACATGATTGGTGAACAAATCTTTAATTAAAGATTGTGGATGTAAAAAACCGAAAGGACTAATCGAATTAAAAAATTAGGGTATAGTTCCTATGGACATGTAAATGCGGGATGGCACTTCAAACTTGTCTAACATGCAGTCTTTAATTTTACTAGCCAATTCATTTTTGGAGATAGAATATCTTGCTCCTAGAACCAAGAAAGAGGCTTGTTTTGCAGAATACTTATATCGTTATAAATAAAATAGACTAATTTCTGAATATTCTTAACCCCGACGCGTAGCTTGGAGTTATTCAAGCATACCTCATCTTCATGCTCTGCAAAGACTCCATTGCCAAATTTCAGCAATATACGGACCAATAAGTTTAGTTTTTATATTCGCACAGTCGGATACTAGTTAAAAGTAAAAGTTTCACAATGTCTGGGCATATGTATGATCATTTCAGGCAGGCGTTGACTTAATTTGCTCTAGTGACGCTGGGAATAACCAGTAGAGTTTGTCAGAAGTATCCTGAGAACAATACGGTAACGCCTTCTTTGAGCATATTGTTGCTTCTGAGGTCTCTCAGAGTTATATCTAGATCTTCAATTAAGGTCTTAAACGCCACTGTGCTCTCATTCCATAATATAATTGAACATTTTTGAAGTAATTCTGATGTGAAGCTTTGCTTCGATGTATTACACACTCCAATTTATTCGTTAGACAAATGTAAAAAAAAAATCACGTTTGTGGTATTTCCCCTTCTAACAAAGTTGCGGCTATACCAAATGAAGTCACTGCAAAAGCAACACATACTTCAAACTTGAGCTTAGCCAAGAATAAGTTATATTATAAAAATATTGCCTGTACAAGATGCATCTTAAAACAACACTTTTCCTACTAATCTTGAACACACTATAATAACTTTATGTACACGGTAAGTTGTTCTGTGTTCAATAGAGGCTTGTTTTTATTCAAAATTTTTAATATAAATGGACTACCGTTTGTTGTCTCTCTCAACTTGTCTCTATATAATATAAATCAGTACAAATTGTTGTATAGAAGAAGACCCAAGTCCTTCATGGTCTTGCACAAGAGATACCTTAAATTTGGTTGAGTTCATTCTAACCTGCAGCAAAAATATTTTAATTGGTGTCTAAAATGTCTACCAATTGAGCTGTTCTGATTCTATGTTCAATATGTTTTACATGCTTTACTTGTGGGTGATCTTAAGTGCGAGCGAATCTGTCACGTGAAAAATATTAATATGATTAGGTCAAATGTCTAAGTGAGAATGATGATCGATATAAAGTGGATTTTGCTAAACTACTGCTCCAGTGTGAGTCATCCTCCAAGAGACCCAGTGCTTTGCAAACTAATTGGTAGGAGGCGTAGGACGAGGTTTTGTGGAACCACCCAACGATTGTCTATCTCAAGCGCTCAAGAACGGACCGCGGCCGAACTCCCTCCATCATCGGGATGTTGTTTACGGTATTTGGAATATCTGTTTTTGCCTTGAAAGCTTTTTGAATAATTTTTCCTACATGCATGGAGGTGATTGATTCTAAAGTCCGTATGGGCCGTGTATTATACAATGTTTAATTATTCTTGAATTTAGTTGTGGATCGATGTTTGAATCTCGAATATCTGAACTTATCACCGAATCTATATCGTAGGGTCTGATTTTTTCCTGAAGTCATAACAATAGATGCACTTGTGGCAGTCCTTGCTCTTGCCACTCCACTGTGTACATAAAAAATGTGTATTGCCTTTAACGTCACTGCTATGTTCATTAAAATAATAAATAATTTGAAAATAGTTACAACCTTTCTAGATTTATTTAACATAATAGAAAAAATATTACATTCAAATTTACTGAGTAGTTATCTAGTTAGGAGCGAACATATATGTGCATAAACTCTTCTTTAATATGGATCTGTGAATTCAAAACCAACAACTAGACTAAACTAAAATATTATTTATCTTTGGATTTATTATTGAAAGTTATTCTGAAAATATTATTTGGTTTAGTAATCGAGTTTTATAGAAAAATAATGAATTCTACAATCAAAAGGAAAATTCATTTTTGATCATGCGCTTAAAATAAAATCTTTGAAAAAATAATTTTACTTGATTTAATTTGTTTGATAAATAGCCTAAGCCTTCTCGGTAAAAATCTACATGATATAAAAATATTGCATCGTAGTTAGTTAAACTGTTCCATAAATCGTAGACAACAGACATACGAACCAACACTTGGTTTTATAAATAGTAGAGTTGTATAGTAAATAGTCCACTATTGGTTCTGAAAGGTAATACAAAATTAACTATTAAGAAAATCCAAAATAATGAAAAAATCCACCACGCCTTATTACCCATTTGGGCTGTACATATTTAAACCAAGCTCATGTGGTAGAGGTGAGGAAAGTAGAATTTAAAGAATATGTACCCGCATTTTCGTGGAGGCATATTGGGAAACAATTTATTCAAAAATCACCTGTACACCCATCTGTGACTAGAACCATCAGCTCCCTGTTACCTGAAAACCAGATTAGAAGAGCCTGACGCTTAGTCCGTGGGCCCACTAATGCGGGCCACAGTGATATTGTTTATTTTAAAGCTAAGTTTACTTTTTATGCTAAATGACTGTCCATTTTTGTGGAAATCCGATTCTATGAAATATTTGATAGACACTCCAATAACTGGTGACCAGGATAATGGGAGTGGCAGGAGGCCCAGCTCTTGTGGACCATTAGATGGAAGCTAACGGTCGGGGATGAGAAGAGTACAGGGGTCATACAAGGGACAAGCAGGGGAAGGTTTTATACACAGGGGTCAGTCAGGAGGGGGAAGGGCCAAAACAGAAAACGCGTGCGTTTATTGTAGCATTATTCCACACTTTAAATATTAATAAGAAACTTTTCGCAAATGTTCAGCAATGTCATGACTTCAATCTTTTCATCATATGGTAACATATTCACATCTCATGATCTACCCTCTATCAAAATTGCACCCCAAACACTGAAAAAACATTCTATTTGGAATAAACGTTTTTTTCCCTCTCTTATCCATTTTGTTTGCCACGAGCTATGGACAATGGTACCTTGGCAAACTAGTTCTTTTCAGCGTGCCGTGTGACATGGCAAGCTGACCTTAAGGGAAATAAGTAGCCATTCATAGAAAGTTGAAAAAAAAATTATTTCACAAAAGTCTTACGATAAGAGAGAAAAAAGTATTTAAATAGACATATGGGTCATTTCATTTACTTCTGATCTATTGTAATATGGCGTCGCTTTCCAGTAAATTGTTTGAACCATAAACGATTCTATGAAACATTGAGCTAGGTTTTATTTATTTTGTAAACGAAACAAAGGTTGTTTTTTATTTCACCTTAAAATTAAAGGTTTTCAGTTTTTAAACTAAACATCTAATAGAACCTATAACTTAACTATGCATTTGTTTAGTGAATATAGTCAAGAGTTTGTTATTTTAATTGCTTACCTTATTATCGATAGAATAAATGTCAGTTTTCTCATAATATTGTATTTATTCAAATTTATCTATAGTAGCTTGTTCTGAAAATTGAAAAAGGACACCTGGACACAGGAATCAACCCCGGGACCTTTGGCAAAAGGTCCCGGGTTCGATTCCCGTGTTCAGGTTTCATTTTTCAATTTTCAGAATATGATATCTAGATGGTGAATTCCTCTCTAAAGTTAATAACAGCTTCGGCTATTTGATTCTTATAGTAGCTTGCTTGCATTCTACAGTTTGTAAGATTATAATTATGGAAATTTTAGAAGTATAGATTAATATCAATTTCTTTTAAATGCTAAAGGGGATAGTGTACAATATTTTTTTAAGGTTGTAAGACCTCATGGATAAAATGATATTGGTATCCAAAACAAAAAATTTATTCATAATAATGATGCCCTAGATCAGGGCTGTCCAACTTGAAGTTAGAGAACAGTGTTCGGGCCGCACTAGTGGAAATTTGGCCCATACAATATCAAAAATGTTTTTTCTAGTTGATATTCTTAATCAATAAATCCGTTACTTTTATACTAATTTATTTTGTTTGGTTTGAGATTAATCTTATCTTATATGTAATTTGATAAGCCCGTTTTCAGTAATAGAAATGGCGAGAAGATGACTGAACAGATTTAGACAAACGACCACTCATTTTAACGGTTAGGAGTCCAGGATGTCGGGAAAAATAGTAGTTTTCCACGAAAACCCGATTTTAACAGATAATTTTCAGTTTTTTCATTCTTTGTTTACTCACCATGGAAACCGTTATTTGCTGCATAGCTGTAAATCTCTAAATAAAATATATCTCTTTGGCTAAAATAATAACTCAATCTTTATTTGTTGGCCTGAACACATCACAATTTTCTCCATGGATTAATATTTCTCTTTGGAGGATGGTCATAACACAGATAAATTGAGGTTCCTAAACTGAAGAAACATTTTTTTTTATTGGAATGTTGTTGTCGTTGATTCGCATTTAAATCAATAATATTGAGCATAATTCAAAAATTAAAAGTTACTTTGTTAATTTCGTGAAAATATTGTCTGCGTTTAGTTCCGCGCATGATAAAATTATGTTTAAATATGTTTTGGTACTATAAGTTCAATAACGATCAAATGATCTTGAATATTGTTTAAAAATAGCCATTTTAACTAAAAATTAGTTTTGGTGTTAATTTTTTTCAAAAAATGCGTTTTGATGTTAATTTTATTCAAAAAATGGGTTTTATGTTCATTTTAGCAAATAGTAACACGCCGGTCATAGCACATCTAAATTGAGATGCCAAAACTGAGGAAATATGTATTTTTTATTGGAATGTTGTCATCGTTTATACGCATTTAAATCAATAATATTGAGCATAATTCGAAAATTAAAAGGTAAAGTTGTGAAGCTCGCGAAAATACAGCTTACGTTTTGTTTCGCGCATAAAATTATGTTAAAATAGGTTTTCGTATGCATTATAAGCTTAAAAACGATAAAATAATCTTGAATATTAACGTATAATTTGATAAGCCTATTTCCGATAGTTTAAACTAAGAGAAAATGGCTGAACCAATTTTGACAAATGATCACTCATTTTTAAAATTAGGGGTCTGGGATGTCGAGAAAAATAGTAGTTTCCTAGGAAAATCTGATTTTCCCAGAGAATTCTTAGCCTTTCATTCTTTGTTTACAACACCATGGAAACCATTATTTGTGCATGGTTTTATACCATTGAATAAATTATTTAGTTTTGATTAAAAATAATAATAACTCATTCTGCAAGTAAAATATTTCTCTTTGGTTAAAAATAATAATTCAACACCTACTTAAGTTGTACGGCGGAAAAAATACAAAATTATGGGAAAAATCTACTCATAGCTAAACAAACCATTGATATGAGGTCAGAATTATATAGTTTTGTTTGCATGGATCTTTTCCTTCTTCTTTATTTATTTTTGATTACTTATCTCTGATCACGAAATGGCTGTTACAATAACTGGTCCTAGCATACATCGTTAATTTGCATTTAAGTAAACAATATTGACCATAATTCGCAAATTAAAAGGTTTAGAGAAATTACTCTCTCACACTCTCTTTCACATATACACACTCTCTCACTTTCTCTTTCACACTTTCACTATATTCCACTATTTCTCTCCCTAACGTTCTCTCTCACACTTTCACTATCCCACATTGTATCTCTCTCTCACACACACACACATACACACACACAAAGCTTCTCTTTCCCACTCTATCCCTTTCACACATTCTTTTACACACTCATTCGATAACACTCGCTCACTCACTCACACTCGATCTCTAAGACTCACTCTTTCTCACTCACTTTCTCACACTTACTCTCTCACACTCACGCACGCACATACTCACGCTCACTCTCACATTTTCTCTGATAGCCCATTTCCGGTAAATTAAATTATGAGAAAACAGCTGAACCAATTTTGACAAATTTTCACTCATTTTAAAGGCTAAGGGTTCAGGATATCGGCAAAATAGTAGCTTCCAAAGAAAGCCTGATTTTCCTAGCAAATTTCCATGTTTTCTGCTGTGCGCGCAGTGGATCATCTCTACATCATTATTTGCTTACATCACCATGAAAACCCTGATTTGTGTATGATTTATATCGGTAAATAAAATATTTCTCTTTGTTTAAAAATAATAACTCAATTCTTAGTTAAGTGGCAAAGTACAAAAAAATAAGTAAAGAGCTGAGAGAGAGGTCGTAGAGGTCGTAGAGGTCGTAGAGGTCGTAGGGTGAAGAAGAAAAAGCTTACTTTCTGCTTAAAATTAAACACTGAAAGATCAAAATCAATTGAAAGTTGCCTTTGACAAGTAAACTTTAGCTATAAAGTCGAACGAGGCTTCGTTCTATAGGACTTTTATCAGTAAAATAAAAAAAATTGAATACATTTTAACCCAATAATTTCCAGATATTTCTGCAACGAGCCACTAGTTGCTTTGAATTTTCTAGTAAAATCTAATTTATATTTTGTAGTTATTTTAATAAATGATATGACCCAATACCTAGGTGAAATTTTATGGATATTTAAGGCGAATAGTAAGTATATAAACATTCAGTCAAGAGTATATTTAATTATATACCAAGGAGAAAAAACATCACTAAATAAATTTGAAAACAAAATTTTTACATATACCTAATTATCTTTAATGATAACGTTGTGGGTGGTCTGTTTCTGCTACAAGTGCTGGTATATCCACGGTGGCATTTGTAGTTGGACAGGCCTGCCCTAGATAAACTATGATTTTATTAGTTTTTTTAACTGGTCTCATCAGTGGCGGATTAATCAGTTGGAGGCCCCCAAATTCAACCTGATTCTGAGCCCAACACTCTACTACTTCCTTATAATTTAAAATAATATTATTTTAAGGATTTTAAACTTAAATATGCGATTTTAAAAATACATAATTTATAATTTTTCAAATAAACAAAAACGCATACATATACAAATCACTTACTCGCGTAGTATGAAATAAAAACATATTGTGCATCCCTTTTAGTATTATTAGTTTTAAATGTTCTTCTTGTATTTATTGAATAGAATTAATTTTTTCATATATTTAATGTCAATATCTTTTTCATTCTTTTTCGGTACGGGACCGATGTTAAACACGCATGATATACATTTTATTTTTTGTAATATGATGCGTGGTTTCCGCACGTATACTTAGCGCGATTTCTTTGAGAGCATTAGCTGTTTATAAGTTTTGTCTCTTCACGGTGATTGTGGTTTGGGCCTGATTCCGATGGAGTTGGAGGGTCCGGTTTGTTTGTAAGACTATGTTGAAATCAAAATAAAGTCGTAAAGTCGTAAATAAGAAATCCAGTATGTTTCCACGCATTTTCACAACTATTTGCTCGACCCATCTAGGCACAATATTATCCTTATTGTGTTATATTTTGTATCAATTAACAAAACGTTAAGAATAAAAAAAACTTGTTTTGGTTTTTTGAGGTCCCTGCGATACTAAGGCCCCAAGCGGGCGCTTCCTGGGCCTGTGCGGTGGCCCGCCACTGGGTCCAATGATCTGAGGCCTCACTCACACAAATTAATGTACTGCTGGTGATAAAGACGTTGAGATTCTAATCCCGTTCGAGTGAAATGATTATAATTTTGAATTTTCCCAAATGGTTTCCCACTTTCCCTCTTCACAGATAAGAGTTATGTTCGCTAAATTCTACCTTACCGATTTTTACTTCTTTAGTTTAGTATTAGGATAGTCCAAATAGATTAATTTAGATAGATTTAGAGTGCATACAGTTAAATTAACTTATTTTGATTTATTTTAAAAAGCTGTTGTCTCTCCTAGAATATATTTTTTAACATTTGATTCAAAGTAAAACCTAAGATTCTTTATTATAAACTTTTTAAATTTTTCGAACCTGTAGCTAAAACTAAATAATTTAGTTTTAGCTACAGGTTCGAAAATTTTAAAAAGTGTCGTTTAAAGAAATTACTTTTTTTATCACTAAATATTATTAAAGAATTTTTAAAACTAAATAATATATTTTTATTCTCTAATGGAGAATTATGAGTGTAGCTTGTTTGTGTATAAATTTGCAAAAACTATTTTTTGAAAAAAAATTTATCCTTGAAATCTCTTTTAGGGCCGGTATTATGACTCATGGATAAATATTAATCTGGCAGATAAATATTTATATCTGGTCAATAAGTTAAAAGTGCGTCTTATGACTGCCAGATGGCATTTATCTGCCAGATAAAATGTATTTATCCACCACATTTTTACCGGGAGGTTTAAGTACCTGATAACTTTTATCTGAAAGTTAAAATGGTCGTTGCCATAGTGACGCGTTGTTTTTCATGAGGTTTCGACTATCAGAATCTGTTTTTAGGTTAAAATCTTGGTTCACGTGTTTAGTAAGCACAGGCCCAGGCTCTAACTATATAAAGTTAGAACATTTAATTCACATTTTTATATAAACTGACAAGCTATTTGTAGTGTTATATTTATATAAGAACAATTTATCAAAATGTGAGTACAATAAGTGAAATTTTGTAAACGTTGTACTCAGCTATTGACCACATTTTGGCAGACACCTAAATTAGTACTTGCAAGACATCTTAGCTTCTTCGCCCACGTAAAGCCATCTGTTTAATCGCACTCATTTAGCTGCCATTATTTAACAAATGTTGAGCGTTGTAGTCACTTTCCAGGTAGTAGCAGTAAGGATTATGCGCATGTGCACACCAGGACAAACAGTACCAACCTTGCGTTTTCTGCATAAAAATATATTTGTCATCCAGATATCTACCCATCAGATAAATTCAATTCATAATATGCGTAAAATATTAAAGTGGCTGATAACCTTTATCTAGTAGCTAACTTTAACCTCCCGATAGCAATATTTATCTAGTAGTCATAAGACCGGCCCTTAATGTTTTAATGTCAATTTTTTTCTCCACGTTTAGCCCGTTTAATGATTTTGATAGTTATTTATCTATTTATATAGTTATGGGCATTCCTTTTGAGTAGAAACTATTTATATAGGCACCTACAATGTTTTAAAAATTTCGATTACTTTCGGCTCGATTATTATAAATCAAAGTTACAAAATAATATATAATGGTTGCTTTAAAATTTGTAACAGTGTAATTTACTCGTTTGTAATTGGTTTGAACATACATTTTTTAATTATTAATTTTTGGCTTCCTTGACCATATTTTAAAAATTGTTTTGTATTTTCCACATTTTATGTTTATTGTGTTGTGCTAAATTTTGTAATTTTGTATTTATTCCTGGATACTTCAAATGAAAATTAATCTACCCAAACATTATTTTTTAATTTTTTCAGAGCATTTGGTACCGTCTAGTTAGGTAATATGTATCACCAGAACAGAACATGTGACTTATGGGCTCTAGTAATCTTTTTACTAGTTTGACTGGAATTGAATGATTTTTTTTTCTTGAATATATTAATAATCCATTATAATGGCATTGATTTCATTATATCTTAGATATTTTCTTACTAACTATTTTAGTAGTCTGGCATCCTTAATCAAGTCATGCTAGATTTGATAAGTGTAACTGAATGCTCTTTGTAAATCTTTGAGATCAAAATAGTCTCAGAATAATTCATTTACTAGAAAATTATGACAAGCCTATTTTTAAAACTATAAGTTGAATTAATTTGATTGAAAGCTATACCCGAAAGTGAATACCATGGCTTACAGTAGTCTTTCCGGTAGTTTAGTGGGATTTTTGCAGCACATTTTACTACACGTCGGGCTATCAGAATCTAATTAATTTTGATTTAATTAATTTATTTAGTTGAGATATACTTTCTAAACCGACTAATTATATCAACACACAAGAATTTCTATGAGTGAGAGCGCAAGGGCCTAAAAGTTTTTCCGGAAAGGGTATTTTCACATACCTTCAAGGATTCTTTTACATGCCACAATCGAATTGGGACCGGCAGTTTTACTTCCCCTCCGAAGGAATTATGCTATGGATTTTCACCGCTCAAGAAAAATCCGTCGACCACTGCTAGGTTTGAACCCGCGAACATCGAGTCCTGAGGCGAACATTCTACCTCAAGACCACCCAGGTCGATGCTATAATTAATTAACTACAATAATGGGATAGCGATGAGATATATAATTTAGAGGAAATGTACCAACATTTTCGTAGAAGGAGAGTGGTAAACAGTTAACGAAAAACTATCATATGTCCATCTAGCAGGGTTTGGTAACCAGTCCTCCTTATCACCTTCAAAATGATAAAGATGAGCTGATGCGGGTTAATTAAATGATATGAAGGCCACAAACAGACTGAAATCTAGAAACCTATGAAAGGACACAGTGGTCACATAGTGTTTTTTTCTAATTTACTGTAAAAATGAAAAAAAAAAGTAAAGGTAAAGGAAGATGTCCGCACGACCACTAGGACAGGGGGAATGATGGCAAACGAGATAGTACCAAGTGGCAGCTGCTTTTTGACGGCTAATGTACAGTTCTGCAGATATTCAGTAAGCAACTTCCTGGGGGTTCTCGAAATAAGGAGGGGTGGTAGAGGACTCTGACCACTCGCCTAATCTGGGTCTCCACAAAGATAGACAAGCCTGTCCATAAGGTTGGGGGGAAAATGAAGGTTTTGGAAAGAACATAAAAAAAATTAAGGTTTAAGGCCATGATGGCTAGTGGACAGATGGTTCCCCTTCCTTCCTCACTCACATGGGATGGATTCTCCTAGTTAAATAGATAGAGAAACTTGTATTGAAATAATGATGACAGATAACATGAAATCATTAGCGAAGTAACTACTACGAACTACACAGCCCGAAATTGAATAGAACTTCGGGCTTTGGTCATTTTAAAACGTCCACTCCTAGAATTGAGCAAAAAATCCATCCATTGGCCGTTTTAGAGCTTTGCGTCCAAAGCAAATAAATTAAAATTTTAATGTCTACATTGAAACAATCTGGCATATTTTTGGAATTAGGAATAATTTAAAGTTCAAACCAATTCTCACCAAAATGTTTTTTAAAACAAAGATTTTTGTTTCTATTTTTGTTTGAAATTAGGATGTCAGGGTTTATTTGCTAATTCAATAAAATTAACAATTCTTTAGCTCATGCGTCTTCACATAAATATCTCCAAAAACTGAGACCTACACCATTACCAAATTAAGTGAAAGTTCAGTAGTTACAGTAGTCGTAATTAGTTGTGCACGCGTTATAAGTTGACTCGTACTATTATTATTTATTATTATTATTATTATTATTATTATTATTATTATTATTATTATTATTATTATTATTAGTAGTAGTAGTAGTAGTAGTAGTAGTTGTAGTAGTAGTAGAAGTAGTAGTAGCAGCAACACATATTACTACCCGTTCGGGTTATACGCACTTTTGCTAATGTGTAATGGTAAGGTGATTGTGAGATGAAATGGAGGACCTACAGTTTAACGTGAGATCCGAACCACGGTGGAGGCATGGCATTCCAAACATCCACAAGTGGTGATTAATACACGTCTTGTCAGAGGTGAAGGAAGGGTTTGGCAATCAGATAAATCTGTGCCGGGATCGAGAATAGAACTCCGGACCCCTAGCACAGAAGTCTGATACCTTACCTCTAGACCACCAAGTCAACCTGAATCGTACTGAATTCAGTAATTAATTAAGTACGGAAATATCAAATGAAACACTTTTCAGGTTGGTATCCATAACCATTGATATTATATGTCAAATACTCTGTTTTATAGCATCAATTACATCATGAAGTTTGTATATATCTTAGTGAATAACGTGACTTATTCAATACAGGAAGGTCATGAATAAATTTTTAATTCCAGCTAGGTAAACCATGAAGGGGGGGTTTCCTTTTTCTCTCTAAGGGAGTATCGATACATTTCTTATTAATAACACGTTTCATACCCGCCTCGGTGGCATAGTCGGCTAACGCTACACACTAGTTTCTTGTTGAACCAGACTTCCAAAGACGAGGAGAACGAGGTTCGAGTCTCGGTCGGGTGAACTGGCGGTAGTTTTTCCTAAATGGTTTTCCACTCTCTCTCTCTCCACCCAAATGCGGGTTCACTTCCTCTTAATTCAACCTTCTCAAACCCTAGCCCATTAGCATAATTAGTACTTAAGCGTATAACCCGAACGGGTAGTGTGACGTGGTGTTGAAAAAATAGAATAGTACCACTGGGTGATCTACAATGTTCTTTAAGCCTTGAACAAAGCCCAGAGTGAGTTTGGATTTATAACATTTTGATTTGCAGGAATGGGGTGTATTTATGTATATCAGACTGTACCGTACTACCGCCTTATCCTCCTTAAACACATCTTCTCACATTATAAATTATTGGAAATACTAAACTAATGAGTCAGGAGGCCCTTAAACTAAACAGATATGAACACCAAGTAGATTTGCCTGGTTCAAAAAAGGTTTGTAAATCTAGGGATGGGAAGGGTGACACCTTTGAAAGAAATAGAGTAATTGACATATAAATACATTTACCAAAAATGGGAAATAAAGGCTACATGATTTTCTACATTAAATAAAAGGTATAGTATGATCGAACATTCAAAATATAATAAACCTATTAGAAAAGAAAAAGGGCAATCAGTATCAAATAAGTAATAAAATAATAATGTAATTTATTATGAGTATTTTTTGGAAAATTAAAGTAATGCTAACATAATAATTATAATAGTTAACAAAAATAAAACTGAATTGAGAAAAGTGAAATATCAGGATAAGAATATTCTATGCAGTGGTACCCGATAAATAGAAAGTTTACATTGTAACCTTCCGAATTATATACACACACACACATTTTAGTTATAAGCTAAAAAAAATTTAAAACTAAGAATAAACCTTGTCCCTTGTAAAAGCACATCTTTAAGAAAGGTATTATTTAATTTAGTTTTTTTATAAAAAAAATAGATATTTAACGTACACTTTCTGAACCGACTGATCATATAAACACACAATAATTTCAATGAGCGAGAGAGAAAGGGCCTACCAATTTTGCCGTAAAAGGTATTTTCACATCCTTCCAGGATTCTGTTACATGATTCCAGGTCCACGTCTGGGTGGGGGGGGGCAAAGGGGGCAACTGCCCTGGGCCTCACATTCCAGGCAGCCCCATCTCCCCCAAAAATTATTAAATTCAATTACAGTTATTATTATACATTTCGCATCAAATAGTGTACAGATAATTATCAGCAATAAATATTCGCTTATTGATAGGATTCCATTCCAGATTCCTGAAAACCCTAACTTTATGTAATTTAAGATTTACGTTATTCAAGTAATGCGCTGCTGTACAGTAGAATACGCCACCATTGTGCTACCGCTGAAGGCCTGCAAAAAACTAACAGTGCAATTGTGCAAAGAGGAATTTACTTTTATTAACTTAATTAGATTGATTGTTTGCATTTTATAAAGTACAGTTAACTAAGGTGACCAATCGTCCTCCTTTAGGGAGGACAGTCCTTCTTTTGTAGGTTCTGTCCTTCCTCGAAAAGTGTCCTCCTATCTGTCCTCCTTTTCGATATTTTAAAACTAATCTGTTAATCTCTGTATTCAGAGAACTAATGCAGCAGTTGAAAGAGTTTTTTCAATTGGTAATGATTTTTGGACAAGTGAGAAATCAAGATTGAATGTTGATACTCTAGCTGCAGCACTTACCGTAAAATTCAATATGAAGGATATTTCTTGCTCCGAAATTTCCAATATATTGTTAGAAAATGATATATTGACAAAAAATATTCATTCAATGGAAAAATACTCGTTTAATTAAATAATTAAAAGGGATGTAAGAATAATTGGTGTATTTTTGTTTGAATTAATAAAATGTTTCATTTATTTACGTTGTATTTTTTTCTTAAATTTTTTCGTCCTCATTTTCTTTGTAAAAAAATTGGTCACCTTAAGTTAAATAATGGGTTGATCAATATTCCATAAAACATGAGAAATTATTAAGTAACATAAGTACCGAGTACGTATCAATACATCATAACAGCTTAATGTTAAAACTCAAAAACTGCCGTACAAAGGGGGGCCTCCGAATTTTTTTACCCCGGACCTCACACTTTCTTAAAGCAACCCTGCATCATTCAATCAACATGGGACTGACGGATTTACTTCCCTTCTGAAGAAAAATGTGATACGGAATTTTATCACTTAGTAAAAATCTGTCAACCTGAGCTTAGTTTGAACCTACGAACATCAGGTCCTGAGGCGAGCACTTTACCCTAATACCACTGAGGTCAAAATCTACTTTAATACCAGACCTACTCAAAAATGAGGCAACGTTTCCCAGTATCTCATTACTAGGGCTAGAATTTTTATGATTTTGCATATTTTTTCTGGCAAACCTAGAATGTTGTAGGCTTACAAGTGTATATAAATGTGTTTTATAAGAAACTAAGCTGATTTAAGTAGCTTTGTTATGGAATATCATAGCATATTTCCGTGTTTTACAAGATATGGCACATTTTCAGGTTTTTCAGTAATTTTAAGGCATTTTTTAAATTATTTTGCATATTTTTTGTATTTTCAATATAATGGATATTTTTGTATAATTTTCCCTGAAGCCAGAAGCAAGACTAAGGGGAAAAAGTGGGGGTGGGGGGAGGGGGCTGAGTGCTCGTGCTTAGAACATCTGTACACGCATCATAGCATACGTTGGTGCCACCACGGCGGGAAGCCGTAAGACTACTTCCACTCCTCCCCTGTTTTCTTTTATACGGCATATTTTTCTCTTTTTAAAAAAAACTTTCAGTTTGGCATGGAAACTAAAGAAAGTTAAATTGTATTTTAACAGTTTTTTTTTTCCTCGTATAGGAAGTGTTTTTGGGCGATACATTTTTAGTTTGCCACAGAAACTGTAAAAAGATTAAATTTTTTTCTTGGTTATTCTTTGCTTTGGTTTTATGGGTAAAGTTAATAAAATCTGTTAGTAAAATAAAGCATTTCTGTTGATACAGAAACAAACAACTAAATTATATATTTTGATTATTTTTGTTTTGTTTCATGCACCTATTATTTTCTTAGTTAATTTTGCAAGGAAGCACAAACAACAATGTTAATTTTATCAGTTTTTTTTTGTTTCGTTTTAAAGGTTTTTTTTATTTTGAGGGTATATTTTTTGTTTTAAAGGGCATATATTTAATTTTTTTGGTCATAAATGCATTTTTTAACAAAGTATTTTCTAGAAATTCTTAGGACATAAAAATCCTAGCCCTACTTCATACAATAGCGAATCACCAAAAAGAGGTACTGTTAAGTAAGCTTAACTTACACTTTCACAGCAAAATAAAATTAGTAATCAAAACAGAATAAAAACATGACATATTAAATAAAGTTTAAACAAGATTAAGTCGCAACAACTTCCTGCCAAAAAAGTGAATCACTAAAAAGAGTTAAGCCCTACATTTTAGAACGTAAATAAATTTTATCAAAATGACCTTGGATTATCAAGAAAATAATATTATATCTTTCATAAGTTGCCGGAAACGCAGTGAATATGGAAATCCGTTTAGACGCGGACCAGTCGCTAACGATAAAACACCAACACAGAATTCCGCTTCGGTGACCGCATGGTCTAACGCGTTACTCTCGCTGTAGACTAGACTGCCGATGACACAAGGGAGATTGATGTTATAATCTCGGTCGGGCGTACTGAGGGTTGTATTTCCAAAATTGTATACATCTCCCTCCACGCAAATACGGATACATTTCCTTTTAATTATAGCCTCCCTGATCCCTAAACCCATTAGTTTAATTAGTACATAAGCGTGTAACCCAAACGGGTAGTACGACGCAGTGCTTGAAAAAACAAAAACACATAAATAAGAAAGTAGGCTGGCACCAATCAAGAAAAAGAGATTTTTTCTAATAGATTTGGGCCAATAGCGAGATACTTGGAAACGTGAGAATAAATAATTGCTTATATGGGTTAGGGCGGAAAAAATGAGACGACCTATACTGAAGAAAGTGATGGACGTGCTGAGATTTGCCTTACGTCCGGAGTAAAAACTAGTAGTAGGGGCCTATGTAGTTTGCATTTATTTAGCTAGTGAATATTTACTTTTCAATTAAAGTGTTAGTTTAAGTTACTAATCGTCTAATTGTTTCGACCCCACCCTGTATATTAAAATAAATTCCCACTGGAAACAGGCTTACAAATGAATCACTTTATTAATATCATAAAAATAACCCATTACTAGTAACAAAAGCAGTGTGTCCTAGGTTCCTTTATTTGTCACTAGATCTCTCTACACCCTGGTTGTCTGATGTAGTCTCTATCAGTTTATTTCTTTGGCTCCTAGAATGCCCTGCCAGATTTCTAGCAATTCTCGTAGCAGAGGTCTAGACACTAGTTATAGTTCACTTCTATTTAGAAAGTCAGTTTAGTTTAGTTTAGTTTAGTTTATTTGTTGAGACATAATATATACATTTTCATTGACAAGGGGTGATACAAATTTTAGAAACTCAGTACAGCCACGGTTTGGCCCACGGTCCATGGGCTGGGAGACCCTGGTCTATTTAAATATACTCGAATGCCAATGACGTAACTTGGGGTTTGTGGCTCAGGGTTCAAATCCCAGTTGGGTATACGGAGGCTGGTCTTATCTAAATGGTTTCACACACTCGCCCATGAAAATACGGGTACACTTCCTCTAAATACAACCTTCTTCACCCCCAACACATTATCGTAATTGGTAAATTTGCGTATAGCGAGATACAATGTTAAAATAATATATAAACACAGCCAGTAGAAGTGGGTGTGTTTGGATCCGACATGGAAGGACGAAATTTGTCAGCAACCAGGGTATTTTTGATACTTTTTACTTTCTCATATCCAGAGAAAGTATTGTGGTCTTGAACAGATCTATCTCGAGATTATTACAAATTTTCAAGTTATATGTGAACACAAACCCAAAAAAGTGGATTTTACAATTCTGTCTGTCTGATCATGGATCCGAAACGGTTTGATGGATTTTCTTTAAACTTGATATCTTGATGTTATAGGTTGATACCTTAAATAAAACCTAGCCCTTTAATTAAATGTAGTTTATTGATGAGTATTTTTCTAAATTCCAAATTTTTCGAAAAAATCGTTAACGGTTTTGTTTAAAACGAATATCTAGGATTTGTTTAGTAAATCGTTGAGGGTTAGTTTAACAATGACTGATTTTTCAATAACTTGAAATATTTTAAAAGTGGCTTTAACTGTTAGGTTACAAATAAGTAGGCCTATTTTGGTAGTACTTTAAATAAGAAATAACACGGTTTTCCTGTTTTTGGGGTAAAAATTAATTTAAGGGTAGTTTATTGATGACTGATTTTTAAAAAAACTTGAACTATTCAAAACATATCCCCAACGATTTGGTTCCAAATGAATATCTTGGTAGGGTTCGACATAAGAAATAGCACTTTTTAATTATTTTTGGGTTGAAAACTCATTTATAGGCATAGTTTATTGATGACTGATTTTTCAAAAACTTGAAATATTCAAAATATAGCCCTAAAGATTTGGTTCCAAATGTGTATCTTGGTAGGGTTTGACATAAGAAATAGCACTGTTTACTTGTTTTTGGGTTGAAAACTCATTTATAGGTATATTTTATTGATGACCGATTTTTCAAAAACTTGAAATATTCAAAACATAGCCCTAACGATTTGGTTCCAAATGGGTTTCTTGGGAATGCTTGACATGGAACTAATATGTTATATTTATTTTAGAGGAAAAAACTCATTTATGGTTAATTTACGGATGGCTCATTTTTCAAAAACTGGAATTATTTTACAAATTGCCCTAACGATTTGGTTCCAAATGGGTATATTAGGAGAGTTTGACATGTCAAATATTCTGTATAATTGTTTTGGGTGGATACTGTTATAGTTATTTTGCTTATAATATATTTATGGGGGGTGTTCGACAATAACAGGACAAATAAAGCTGTATATTGGTTTTTGATGGGGAAATCGGTTATGGGTAGCTTACTGATGACCTTTTTTTTAACAATATATTAAGTATGCCTAATTTGGGGTGGTTTTTTTTTTGTAAGTTATATCTTTGTTGTTTACATGTTTTTGAACCTGTGGAACACTGTACATATAGATTATTAACTTATGTTGCATATGCCAAGTTATCAAAATGAAATTTTAATTTTTTTCAATATAATGAGTAAAATAAAATAACTATGCGATCTCCCCATTTTGAGAACACGTGCACCTAATTTGGGGAGGTCGCTTTTATACACTAGTTTTTAATGAAAATGGGGACAAATTAAAAGAAAACCCTTATAAAACGTGAAATTATTAATTTTTAGTTTATAATTTTATGAATTTTAATGGAGTCATAGCATATTTTTAATACATTATAGTAAACAAGCTTAAGGAGTTTTTCACCTTATTTAACATAGAAAATAAAAGATTAAATGAAATTTAAAAAATTACAATATTATCTCAATATGTCTTAGTAATTTCAAAACCTTGTCTTTTTGCACAAAAAACATAAACAAATACAGCAGAACCAATATCAGCCCAATTTGTGTGGAACCATCTGAAACAAGCTGTTCAGCGCACCCAGTCCTCTCCGTTGTGATCTTCTAAATATAATCCGGTGCAATATAGACATTCTGCGTCGTTCTCTTCGTCTGAAAACAAGTGGCAGTCGTCAGCTGAGTCATCATTATATATAATGTCTTCGTTTTTTGACTCTGATGAGCTACTTGTCAACAGCTTGCCATTTTTCTTTTTCGGTTCCTTCAGCTCTTTCCCTTTCTTTTGACCTTCAATTTTCTTTCTTCCTCTCTTTTCACTTTTACATTATTTTCTAGCTCCAATTTCTTAATTTCCTTTTGTCGTTTCTTCTCTTTCTCTTCTTAAACTAGTTTCTTATATGGACTGCTAGTTATTATTTCAGCTGATCCAGTAAGGAAATGTTTATTCATTTTTGTAATCAAAGTTGGAATAGGGGAAATATGTGAGGCCTTTACAATTTTACCTTCAATTTCACGTATAGCCCTATTTTCTTTACATGCACTTAAAGTATCAGGGGTTTTCCTGTTATCACTTAGACCAAAAGGCATTTTGTCTCTCTCCTGCAGAGATAAAGGGTTCTGAATAATTTTGTGATCGGGTTGGTACACTGGGCCCTGTCCCACTGGATGATCCTGTATTGGATAATTCCTTGTTGTTAAATGATTTTCCCGCATTAGCAACGGCTGATGTTTTAATGGTCTCGTTAGAGTTATCCTCATGTTGAGGGTGTAGAGTAAAGTCCTCTGGTCCAAAAACGAAACGATTAAGTAGATAAAGGCCTGTCTTTTCAAAGCCATTGGCAGCTGATTGAGCATTTGCTGCTTTAATGTAGGCCTTACCAAACAGTTAACCAATCTGATAAACAGTTACAACCCTTCCTATGTGTCCTCTTAGCCACATTTCAATTTCTTGAGTGTCTTGAAGGGCTTCATAAACGCCACGTCAAGTGGTTACAATTTATAAGAACTGTGCAGTGGTAAGCAAACTATGATGACATGATTTTCTCGAGCCATGTTAATGACATAAATATTCTGGGTGTGGGTGAAGTGCCCATCCAAAACCAACACAACAGGGTCATCTTCAGTTGTGCTTGACATGACTAATGAAATGAAACAACCATTCAGTAAAAATATGCGATTGAATCCAACCTGAGGGATGATAAGCATGAATAGAACCAGGAGGTGTGCCATTCATCAATTCAAGTTTCATGTTTTTCCTAGGAAATATTATCATCGGAGGTATGTAATGCCCCAAAGGACTTGTACAAGTTACAATCATTATTAGGGACCCTCGTTCTGCAGATTGAAGGGATTCTACTTGCTTTTTTCCCTTTAGTGCAACTACTTTTGTATGCTTGTGCTGTACAATAGTGATTCCAGTCTCATCAAAATTGTATAAACGTGAAGGATTGTTCTTAATTTTTTGTAGACAAGCTTCATACAAATAAAAATAATCTTGAAACACCCTCAGGATTGAACCCCTTTACCCTAGAAAAAGAGATCCCTTGCATTCTCTTACAAATATCTTTGGATTTCTACGAAAAAATTGTTTAACCACTTCCTCCCTGCCTGCTCACTACTTTGAGAAAATCTATGTTTTATTCCGTTTTTTGGTAATGTCAGCTGTCTACCAATAGGCCTAACAGATAATTTATCACTATGAGAAATTTTCACGTAACGCTCCATTATTGTTTGGAGGACGTTAAAAACTCTAGAAGCCTTAAAATTCCCCATTTCCTTTCTTCTAACCGCATTGACAGCCGATTTCATGCGCTCCTTATCCCACTAATTTTTTGAAGCCATCTGTAAACGAAAAACCCTGTTGTTTTTAAAATAAATTAAATGTGTCCTTAATTTGGGGCTCCCCAATTTGGGTGCCCGAGACCTCCCCAATTTAGGGCACACAATGAGTTTCATTGTTGACCTAATATTTTCAGCCAGAAAACTTGCTACAAAAATGTGCATTATAGTGTTTTAATATTACAGTTATTGGTTATTAATTATCAATAGATACATATGAAATATCTCTTACCGTTCATAAAATGTTCTTTAATAAAAGTTTAGTCGAAAAATATTGTGAAATACTCAAAAACTAAATTAGCTCACTACACATAACACGCGGTCTCAATAAAACTGTTGCCACCAGTAACAAGTCAAGATGGCTTGCTGGTATAGTTCTGAGGTACTCTACTAGGTAACAGCATATCCTGGACTGAAATACAGGACCTCACCAAATTAGGAGCCCTCCCCAAATTAGGCATTCTTACTCTATAGGAACTTAGGTGGAGAAGAACATGCTAACATTTTTCAGTCAGCAATTAAAAATGAAAGGTGGGTCCCTTCTATATTTTTATTATATAGTTTATGATACTATCTAGTGGTGGTGGAACCTTATTTGATTAGTAAGAGCAAAAATAATAAAGGTACTTTAAACGTCTTGGCCCCTAGCAAAAAGGGAGATCGGAAACCTTCCCCAATACATTTTTCGAAATTTGTATGCCATTTGAAGCTACATAGTGTTATTCTCTTGGAAAAATTTACGAAAATATACTCCGCTAAAAGTAATTTGGAATGTTTACCACCCAGAAGATTTTTTTTTAAATTTGGCGTCTTAGAAATGATTTAAAGTGTTCCTCACGTGGAAATCTTTTGGAAATTTAGATACCTCTATAAACTTTTAAGAGTGGTTTTTTGGTGGCAAATTAAAATAAATGTAATGACTCCAGACCAGAGGTTCCCAACCTGTGAGGCGTACCCCCCTTGGAGGGGGCGTGAAGCACTTCTGAAAGGGGGGGGGGACAATAAGGAATAAAATTTAAAATCTGGTAAGAAATTAAAATATTTTTATATGTTTTTTTCTGGTATTGGTCCTACTGCATACTAGTTGTAAAAAATGTGGTGACAAAAGAAAGAGTAAGATTCCCGTGCGTATTATCCATTCCGCAAGAATCGGATTCGCAAAACTTCTCCTTTCCACCCTCCTTCTAATCCTCCATTATTTCCACGTGTAACACCACCGAATTTTCAACTAGGACTTTCATGAAAACTAGACAAATTTGTCGACTTGAAGTGGAAATTGATTTGCGGTGTGATCTGACAAACTTAAAATCCAATATCAAAGAATTGATGAAAACAAGATAGTGCCAACCATTATATTAATTTTGTATTTTTTCCAATTTTTCTGCCAGTGTTAGATTGAACTTTGTATAGAAAGAGGAAGTGACTAGAGAGTAATATTTTTAAGATTTTGCATAACTATTGTAATAATGATACTGTTTTGGACCTCTCTCATATATTAAAAAAAGTTATGGATGATGTGTATTTTTCTTTAAAGAATTGTATGAAAAGTTTGCTATTAATACTTCATCCATGGAAAATCACGCGCTTTTAGAAGTAATTTCAATACACTACGTTTAAAAAAAAATTCTTTTTCTTTAAAAGACCAACTCCGTTCTATTTGAAAATCAGGTGATATGCTGGCTCCCTTTACCCAATAGGAAGCTAGCCTTCATAACATCAGGTTGTCAGGAGTTCTCCTATTAGTTAGTTTTAACTCTGGAGACAAGGGGTCCAAGAATCAAAGGGTAGGTCATATATAAGCAGCTTATCGTATGAATCAAGCGGTCTTTGAATCCATTGAATAGACACAGTGCCGGTAACATAAATAGAGAACTCGGTAGTAAAACAAGAGTAGTAACCTAAATCTACACATCACACAGTACTCAGAAAACGCAACGTGTGATATCACAGAAAAAATCTGTGAATTTTACAAAAAAACTGTGTCATTCTTATATCATATCTTCAGTACAGATAGTGTAATCATTTAATTAAATCGTGTGCAACATTGAAAGTCTTGCTCATTTCATAACAATAAGTATCACATATAATTAGATCAAAAACAGTGTACAAGTGCGCAGTAAGGCAAGTACGCACCGTAATCATCATTATAATCCGTATCACTACAATTGGTGCTCGATCACAGGGCAATATCACATATATAATCCCGTATCACCATAATTGGCTCCCAATCGCGGGATGATTAAATCCGATATCATAATAATTGGCACCCATCACGGGCCCGTATCACCATAATACTATATCAAAAAATATTGGGGAGAGAGGCGCGTGGGAATTTGATGATCTACCAAGGGGGGCATTAGCTTAAAGGGGCTGAGAACCCCTGCTCTAAAAGATAATTTGAGTTTTTTAAAAATCGTAGTTAAAGTTTAGTGTGCACAACTAAAGAAAGCTTTCTTACATTTGTGTATTTTCCACGGGTCTTAATGCCTCCAGGGGCTATCCACAACATATAATACACTATATTAAGGATATTGTAAGTGTAGGACGCAAAAACACCTGAGAGGAAAGCATTTACTTATTAAAATGTCTTCCAATAATATTAATCGAGTGAAAATCTCTCAAATACATATAAAATGTTCGTTTGAAAGTTTTAAGAAATAAATGGTACGGCGCACCACACAGACTTTCTCTCTCTTTCTATAAACTCGTAAGATTTCTGAACGGAATAATGTACATATCATCACCACTCCACATAAGAACACGCATAAAATAATATACAATGATATAGAATCAATGAGAAAAGAGGCGCATCTTTGTCCACCTAAGAGCATTTCAAACAGTTTAATGTCTTCCACAAGGGTCAACACTTCGTATTAAAATTTCGATTTCTGGTTAAAATTTTAACATTTTATAAGGTGTTGCAGATCTTCAAGTCATCGCATTGATATTTAATTATTCATTTATACATTTTGACCAATAAAAA